>CAJNJA010017763.1:0-10843 GCA_905231915.1 Symbiodinium necroappetens
GCAGCTCCACTACTGATTTCTTTACAGGGTAAGGGGCAACTGGGCATCTTCAGACTGCAACTGCAACCACTGTGACTGCGTCCTACGACGACGACGAAGCAGAAGCAGCAGGAAGAGGAGCGGTAGGTAGTACCACTTGTAGGAGCAGCAGCAACAGCAGTCGCAGCTGGAGTTGACTGGGTAATCGTCGCAGCAGCAGTGCTCACCAGGGCGGACGCTCAAGCAGGGATGATCCTTGCATGTCTACTTCAAATCCAAACAGACACAATGGCCTTTTGGTGTTCTTGGCTCAGTGACATCTCCTGGGCAACATGCAGGTGCTGTTCGCGGGACATGAAGTACGACGCCGCGTCTCCGCCCCAATGCCGCCATGTGTTGCTTCTGGATTCAGTTTGTCGCTAGCTGGTGATGATAGTCGATTGTGATCATAGTAATGCTGATGCTGATGATGACGATGATGATAATGATGATTATTAAGGTGGTGATCGTGATGGCGGTGATGGCCGTGAAGGTGAGGAACAGAACGATGATGCTGACGAGGTGACGGTACTGTAGTGGCGATACTGGTGAGTGATGGGGATTTTGGCGGCAGTGGGGACCGTGATTAGAGTGATGGGGATAATTGTGAACACAATCACCCTCATAATAATCGATGCTTGGCTGCTGTTGCATTGTACTGCCCCTGTTCTTGACGAAGACAACAAGTATCGTTGCGTTGTTGTTGACCATCTTCCACTGTTGGTGGCCGAACTAGCATTCACAGTCGCCTTATTTTGCGACTGCTACCTTCTGCCATGATTGCAGAAAAGGAAGACAACCTACGTACTTTCACCAGAACCATCAAGGCCACAATCTCGAATGTTTATGATAACTGTTCTTGCGGGCTGTATCGACCTTAGTCCTGCTCCTGGGTGCAAGCTTAGCTCCTGTGCTTTCACTCCAGCTTACCTGTGCTTGCGCGGAACGGCGACGAGTTCGACTCTTCGTGATTGCTGTTGGGAATCAGTTTCGAACCTTCTGAATTCAACCACTACGCGTCGTCTACGCGCATTACTTATGGTTACACGCGAGATGGAGCTGTTGCGCAGTGGCAGATCAGGTTCAGCTACTTGGCAACATCCTCACACCAAGGCACTGGAAAAGCCATGCTTCCTGAGCCAATTGTTGAGAACTTGGTTCCTGGGCTTGATCAGCAGGACAAAGTGAGGGGGCTTGGCATGGACCTCGGGCATTGGGGTTCAGGCGTGAACGAAGCCTGTGGTGCTTTCAACATCCAATGGAAGAAGACGTCCATGAAACGTCTAGCTTAGAAGAACTATTGAGAGATGTTGAGGATGCCACACTGCTTTCCGATCCACAAGTTAAAGCTTCAGCCCCCAAATAAATATCGGCTGCCACTTCACACCTTGGAGCTTGGCCACGAAGACCCCGATCCTGTCAGTACTCCGGCCAAGCTTCATCTCCTCCCGCAGTTCCTGCCTCTGCTGCCTTCTCACCTGTGTCGGGTGTGGCGATGACATACCGCCCCGTTTGACAAAGATCTCTCCACAAGCAAGCATGAATATCTACATACGGACATACATGCTTACGTACTTGCCTACATGCATGCATACATACATGAACCCCGTAGTACGGCCTCAATCTGACACCAGACGTCTAACTCCCTCACATGCAATTCTCTCTAGGATCTAGCCAAGACTTCTGCACAGAAGGGCTTAGGTTTCCACCCAACAAGAGGAGGGATGCAAGCTCAATGGACAGCTAGACTTCGACAGGCATTCAGGCAATGGATCAAGCGCTTCCAATTCTTCAGTGGAGTTCCTTGTACTCCTTGGGCACGGTTTCGAACGTGTTTCCTGGATCTCCAATCCAGATGTCGAGGCTCTGATCCTCCTGGTGACTGCATTTCAATCAAACAAAGGCAAGGTTCAATTTAGTTTCACCTGTTGACAGAGCCGTCGCCACTGGAACTGGTCTGCCCCTTGCTACTAGCTAGGAGGAGCACGCTTTACACTCCCAGATGAGCCGGAAAACGCCGGAAAAACTCAGCATGTTCTGTGTGCGTTGTACACGACTTTACGATCGCTGGGTCTGTATGGGCACGGCACCACCCAACCCTTCCCAAAACCACGGTGCTAAACTGTACGTCCGACCCGCAGGTTTGCTACCTGGAGCACGGCTCCAGAAGCCAGCACAACACCTCTCGCAGATCCGGTCCAGTCGTAGATCACGTCGCTGGCAGGTGGCTGGGGGGCATCAACTGAACCACCACAAACCGACTTGAGATCCACAGGAAGAGCTACAGCAAAACCTTAATAGATCAGCATGGTGTTATTGTTGAACCAGTGGCAACTGGTTGACACCTCAGCGTCTTGATCATTGACTCCAGAACCTTTCCAAACCTTGATGAATCACTTCAACTACTGGGCTAAATGCTGGAACATGCTATGCCGGGCCAAGATCCAAACTTCCAACCATACCTGCTGTTTTCTAAACCCACACTTCCGAAACTTGAGGTAACCCATCCAGCAATCCACGCGTGCTTGGAGATCGGCTCCTCATCCGCAGCGTCTTCTTCTGACTGCCCCTGAGCGGAAACAAGGCAGATGTAAGGCCGTGGACCTATGAAAAAATGGATGCTGCATGAAAGGCTGGATCTTAGCGGATGCCGAGTGCCGAGCCTGTGGTACTTGGGGCAGCTTCCAGTGACCTGTGTAATCATCGTTGGTTTCCTGGCTGAGCGCAAGAGCGTCTAGCTGAGGTCTTATCTCTGATTGGGGAGTGTGGGGCTCATATCACGGAAACCTTTTGCACTAAAGGATTGAGGCATGAGGGAGCTGCAAACCTCTACTGCTTGCATGCGAGCGTCCTCACTCGTTATAGCCTCGATTTTCGCCGATGCAGTGTGCTTAGCAAGCTTCCTGGGAGCACAAGAAGCTTGCCTCACCGCATCCGATTGCGAGTCGGGATAGCTTCGAAAATCCCCTAACCGTTCCTAACCTTGACCAGGTGGCGGCGAGAATGCTGGCACGAGCTTGAGTGAGTCTGCGAGCGTGTGCGCCTCCATTTCCATGGCTCCAAACTTCAAAAAGAAGCCGAATGCTCTTAAGTCTACCTCGGCCTGAGGATGTGATCGTTTCTGCGTTGAGCAAATAAGTCTGGTACGGAAAAAGATCAAACCGGGGAGGACGATTGATTCCTGCACTGTATGCTAAACAATCATCTTGATGGCATGCGGCGATTTCAAAGTTGCATGCAAAAGAGCATCTCCACACAGGCGGACCTGTGCTTCACTCTGACCACCCGTCACACGGTAGAGCTCTCGCGAAACCAGATCAGTCACCACGAAGGCACCCTCCGCCGCACCTGAAGCCTCCCTCGAACCCCTCAGAACCAGCTCTCGACTCGGCCGGCTGCTTTGTCGTCCCAGCTTACCGCAGCCGCCTGCCAGGATCTCAAACCGGGCTACGCAGAGATCTTCGGCTCGGCTCGTCAGAGAACGCAGAACTCTATGAAACGACGTGACAACCGTTCAACCACTGCGACATTCATGACAACACAAGCCCGAACCGTAACCCCCGCACTCGTAACACGGCTACCCCGATGCACCTGCAACCGCATAGCACGTCCCAAAACCTTTTGCCTTCCCCACATGGGTCCCTAGTCGCACAGCAAACCCATTGGGAACACCCTTGCAGAGGCCTCCCGTGTCCGTGTCTCCCGCACTTCTTGCGTCTCCGCTTCGGTAACTGGTGCCGGCGGGGTCGGCCGCTCCGGAAAAACCTCACATAGGGGGCTGAATGATTAGTTCGGGCAATATGCGGAATACCAGAGGACATAGGTACTAATTATTCCGGGCCCCTTTGTGTGAGACTAAAGCAGTCGGACTCTTCATCGAAAGTACTCCCTCAACTGTCTCGACTGGCACAGAACATGTCGGCACCTTTCTCGGTGCGCCTTACATCCACTGAATCTACTGTCATGGCCGGGCTGAGATGTGAAAGAGGAACCTCGACATTCCAAAAAAGGAGCTCTGTACTGGCTCTCAGTTCTTAGTAACAACATGTAACAACTGATAAATGTTTTCTATATTCGGTCATACATCAAACAAAGTACTTGGGTAACCGCGTCCGAAGATTGATTGAATCTTCTAGGCATATCATCATGCCCACCCTTACAACCCCATGAACTGCTCGTGAACTGGATGAAGCCGGCCCTCCCATGAGCAATGCCCTGCTGCAGTCTGAGATTTTCTGACTCTTCATCTCAAGCGCAGTGCCTGCATAGGCCTAACTGGGGCCATATATAGAAACTGCCGATGTACACGGTGATTGCTCTGGTCGACACTTCCTTGTGATGCTAGTGCTGTCTTGAGATGTGGCAGCATCTGTATGTTAACGCGCGCTGTGTACAGATCGACTGATAGAAGGATGCATTGACAGACAAAACACGGACGTCGAGACAAACAAACACAAGGACGGACAGGCAAAGAGGCAGGTAGGCAGGGAGGCAAACATGAACTGTCAGATAGACAGATGCCAACAAGGAGAGACAAAGAGAGAAGCAGGTTTTCACCTGCTTTACCACATGTGCTGCCCAGGAGCATGGGCCAGGGGTGCCGGGTGTGCGGGAGGCGGCGCTGGGGGCGGCCCGGAACAGCTCCTCGGCGGTCAGCATCTATTTCATCGATCTGCGATTTTGAACCCACTGTTGCTAGTGCACCCAGAGGTTCCTTTTTTGTACTACCTCTTTTCCACCTGCCCGGTAAGTTGGGTCGAACGCCAAGTTTGGCTGAGGCTGTAGCCAGTGGCTTGCGGCCTTTCCCACCCACATTAATCATAACTCCTCTGATCCACGTGCCAACAAGCGTGTCGCAAAAGCATCACCCCGAGAAGCGGAGCCCAACGCTAGCGAAGTTCAAGGTTACCATACTACATGATGCTCCAAGTGATCTGCAAATTGGCTTTGCAGGGTGTGAAGAACTCTGATCTTCAAAGCTCAGACCAACACAAGCCAACAAAAGCGTGACAAAGCAGAAGGAAGCCCAAGCCTAGCCCAATCCATTCGACCAACCCCACCTACCGAAGGCCTGGGCAAGGGCCTGAAGGAGTTGGATCCAAGTACTAAGCTTGGCACTCGACCACTGGCATCGTCTCCCGCCCCTTCCCATGCAACAATCTCGCGCTGTTGTATGCGAATACAGTACATATTGATATGTGGACATAGAATATGTCTACAAGTCCAGATCAACAAACAGACAGATGCAGAGAGATACAGATACAGATAGAGACAGAAGTAGAGATAGAGACAGAAACATGTGGGAAAATGATAAAGATAATGATACAGAAGTAGGTGCATATATATAAAATATACACAGAAGAAGATGTAGATATAGAAACAGATATAGAAGTAGGTATGGATATTATAGATATGATACAGATATAGATCTAGATACAGGTATACACACAGATACTGATGTAGATATAGATATAGATATAGGTATAGATATAGATATAGATACAGATATATAAATACAAAGACAGGGATATAGAGATATTAACAGAGATATAGAGATATGGAGGCATGGAGACATGGAGATATAGAGAGAGATAGGTACATGCATATAGATACAAAAAAACTCTGGATCAAGCGGCTCAGTACGACTTATTGTGCATGCAAGGGGCGTACCCCCACACGGATCAGTATTTCAAGCCCGTTGCATGACGTGCATGTGCTTCGCCTTGGCAACTGCCTGGGCGTGATCTGACGCAATCATGCTCAGGAACTTCCGGATCTGCCTCGGCCGGCGTCCGGGGCGGTTGGGATTCCGGACATGTTAGCTCTCGAAGTCGCTATCTCACCACAGCAGGCACTTGTGAAGGAATGGTGCAGAAGGTCACACGAGCAGACAACGAGCTCCACTTCTAGAAAAACTCTGCGGAAACCGAAGCTTGACCCATGTCTGGTGGCGATCTCATTTCAAGAGAGGCCTATGCCCAGACCGAAACCATTTCTCTGCCAAACGACTGCATCACATGCTTCAGAGTGTGCTCCTGGCGCATCAATCCTCAGCGAAACCCAGGAAGTGAGACAGGGCTGCTGCTGAGGGTCGGGAAAGCTCGAACAGTGCGATCACTGCACAAGTGACTGCACAAGAGTCGCTAAGCCACGGACGCACAAAGTCTGAGAGTTCCAGCTGCGGAAAACCAGCCTGCACTACGCCATGCCTACTCCTGCACGAACCGGCCATTCCCTTTGCAGCATCCGTCAATAGTATAGCATATCAATCATATTATGACACTTCATAGTCGATCATTTTTAATCAACTCCAATTGCATCTCGCCGCAAATCTGGTCGACACTCAACACAACAAGCCATCGGGTTGCAACTTACGATTGGTGGCGGCGACTAGGACGTGTTCCATAGTCTGCAAATGGTCTTTGGGGGTAACACACACACAGACATACATACATACATACATACATACATACATACATACATACATACATACATGCATGCATGCATGCATGCATTACATTACATTGCATTGCATTGCATTGCATTACATTACATTACATTACTTTTATTACATTAAATTACATTACATTACATTACGTTACGTTACATTACATTACATTAGATTACATACACACATATATATATATATATAGGTAGATAGATAGATAGATAGATAGATAGATAGACACATTCATCCATCCATCCATCCATCCATCCATCCATCCATCCATCCATCCATCCATCCATCCATCCAAGCATCCATGCATCCCTCCCTCCCTCCCTCCCCTCCCCCTCAACAAGAGGGTGAACGGGCTGGATCTCCTGTCCTATGTGGACCTGGAGGGCTTTGAAAGCCACGAAATTCACGGCCTGGATCCCAGACGGCACGGGCGCGCTTACATCGCGAAGGAGCTCCCCGGGCCAACCAATTATGCGCACTGGCTGGCCGCCTGGAGGGTCTTCCAGACGGCCGCGATCATGCTGGACATCCTCCCGTTGGCCACGATTCAGCTGCACGAGAGGCGCATCGAGAACTCACCAAGCTGTACCCCGCAGCGTGGCACCTGGTGGCCACGGGAGAGAAGTGGGCGAGACTTCGTTTGACGATCACGGCCGAGATCTCGGTGGGGCGCCCGAAGCCGGACCGCTGGGACGATCGCAAACCGGCACTTCACGCCTTGGTGACAGCCCATGATGGCAATGTACTCCTGGTACCACTTGGCCGCGGTCGCTAAAGACTCCAGGGCGACCTCTGAATCGTCACTGGTCCTCGCTTCTTCAAGGCAGCAGAGGGCCCGAGCACAGATCGGGGCCCGTTGGCTTGCGTCTCTTGGGTGCGGCCCAGCATGAGTCTTTTTCCGGGAGGGATGTGGCTATGGCCCTGACAATCATCGAGGCGCTTCCTGCTCATTTCCAAGTTCCCTCCAGGCCTGGGCTGCGTTCTTCGTTCAAATTGGGCAGCCCGACATGCGCAGTTTCGCGGCCACTGCGCCGGAAGCGCTAGTCGAGAAACTCATATGAGAACAGTTACTTCAGAAGGCAGTCCGTTAACGCCGACTCATGCGGTCCAGATTGGGTTGGTTTTGGCGCCTTTCACGAAGATTGGCCTGGACAAAAGGAGGGGGAGACTACTGTGCCTGGACAGACGAGGACGCGTGGGCAAAGACAACGGGACCTCCACCCCCGCCTCCGGGACCAGTACCAAAGTCCCGCCCTCCACCCTATGCTGATCGCTTTCATGTCCCTCATTACACTACATATTTACAGAGAGAAACAGAGATATGTATATGCATATATATATAATATATATATATATATATATGTGTGTGTGTGTGTGTACGTATACACACACGCACGCACAGAGAGACACTTGCATGCCGGGCCTCGTGAGAGCCGTCTCCATGAGCCGCACCAGGTCTGTGCGCTTCGAGGGCTTGCGGAGATGCTCTGTCGGGGTTTTGGGGAATTGAGACTTTCACATTTTGGGATTTGGGGGCGGAATGGTTTAAGAGTGTATTTCGCGGGCATTTTGCCATCCGCCAAAGATGTCTCGAACCCCGAGTCCGGGGGATACATATGGTCGTGAACTCAGACTGCAAGATACTATAAAACGTAATGATAAGCGTATATTTCTAAACTCGAATATAAATCATGTGACCTATGCCTCTGCTAAACCTCTTCTGCGGTTGAGGGCTTGAGGCACGGAAGTCAACTAGCCGTGAGTGCAAAAAGGCCGTCCAGCCAAGTTCATTTCCAGGACCTATGAGGGAATTCGCGCACTACCAAAACGCGGCAGGTCAGCACCCAAAGCACGTCAGTACCCCAAGGCCCTGTGAGGACGCACCTGTGCCCGGCCACTTTGGCGAGCCATGTCAGAACATGCTCACCTGGGCACAAGTGAAAAATGTCAAACTGTTGAACTTCTGAGCCCTTATATACCCCGACACAGGAACGAGCCGCCACCTGAATCTGCCCCATCCTGCATCAAGAATCACACGCTCTTCCCAAGCAGTGTCACGACAAGCCCAGGTGACCACTTGGGGCCGAAAAGCGCGAATTGCAGGCTTGTGTCGACTGCTAGAAGCACCAACTCACACATCGTCGTTGGGACAACTAGGTAACCCCTTCTTTTTGTCCAGACAGCAAGCTCCGAGTTGAGTTCGCTGCAGGCTCCGCGAAACTCCTCTTCCTGGCGAGTCTTCACTTCAGATAGATAGTGCCTTCTGGTCGAGACACTGCAACCACGATGCATCGGAGATTTACAGTTTTACTCTACAGCAACGTATCACATTAGCTATGGTGAGAGCTGCAAAAAATTGGCACATGCACCACCCGACGAATAGACTTTAGTTCATCCTGTTGAATTCTCTGCGTCCATGCTCCAACTTTCAAACTTGATTTTTGGCCCTGGTCGAGACACAACAGTTTCAATTGGAAGTGGCATACAATTTGTCAAAATTTTGGTCTCGCAGGTCTCCAATTTGGAAAGTCGAATGCCGACTTTAAGGTCCATGTTGGACTGTGGGGTCCAAAAGCCCCTTTGGCTTCTTGGTATGGAAAGGGCCCCCCAAATCGGAGATCCCAGCACAAATGGTATGAGTGTGGGGGATCCGGCTGGGATCGTCCCGGACATGCGTGGCCCCAACCTGCATGGCTGTCAACTGTGCTGGACTCACTTGGTGACTCGGAACATAGCCGCTAGACAAAAGCCAGTATGTCTAATTTCCCGCAGTTCTTTGGATCGCAATGCCAGACTGTTGCCAGACTCTCCGCCTGGGCACCTCAAGCCACGAAGATGTCCATGCTTCCAGGAGTTTCCTAGTATGTCAAGCTCTTTTGGTAACATCGGCCAGTGTTGCACCAGAGCCTAGGCCTTCAAACTCCAAGGAACAGATACAAAAGGGGAGAGCTTGCCTCGAACTCCTTCTGCTGCAGGCGCTGGACTTGCCTTTGAGGGGTACATTGTTCTGGCACAACCCCATACAAGCTTTCAGTCCTGTCCACTTAGAAAGAGCTCTTGTTCTGGGCCCAAGCCGGCTGCCACATGTGCTTTCAGACATGGGTCTCAGATGCATCACAAGCATTCACTTGTCCCAACTAAGTTGCACATAGGTAAACAGATGTGCATACGGACATGTGACATGGGCATACATGTCTCGATACAAATACATATTATGTGTATATGTGTGTATATATACATACATACATACATACATACATACATACATACATACATACATATGTACGTAGGGAAAGCCAATACATGAAGGTATATCAATGCGTGTGCGTATATCTATGTGTATGTGTCTATATATATATATATATGTAGATGTATATACATCTGAATCTGCATGTGCAAATGTATCTATCTATGTGTATGAATATGAAAGTTCGACCGCATAAGACCAAATACCGCAGGATAGTGTCACTTGTCGCTTTGTTCCGCTCTGCGATGTCTCATTGGGTTTATCCCATGACATACGTAGGAAGCAATCTGGGTGAAGCCGCGATGATGTTGTTCAAACCGAAGATTACCAAAACCTAGAGGATTGGGCCTAAGGCCTTTGAAAGGCTGGTTGAGTGCCGGACCGCTTGTGCAGCGAGGCAAGGAGCTTTTTCTGCACGGGAGATAATCTCAGTAAACAAGCACCAGAGCCCTTACTTGAAATCGATACAAGTCGACATATCCTCTCTGTGCTGTGCTGCGGCATGCTGGGAAGGATATGCTCAAAGAGTCACCAACCACAACATTACAGGCGATGGGCAAAGAACCCAAAGCTGCCAAGTCACTTTTGTAAGGGCACGGGCTCGAAGGCCTCGTCTGCGTCCTGCATGTAGGGAACGGAAAGGGCCCACAGCACTTCTCGTGGCATTCCGCCCGAGCCCTTGCCTCAAGCAATCAACAACTACGTTGAAGAGCTCCCTTTGTGCCTCACAGGCCTGGAGCCCTGAGTTCTGCACAAGACCTCTGCAGTATCCGAACCAAGCCCGATATGCTGCACACATCCCAGAGCACCAAGCCGTGCTCTTGCCTCAGCCATCCTTCCAGCTCTGCTGCTGGTGCTGCTGCCCACTTCGGACCTGAATGCTTCACTCAGCGCCCGGACTCTCATCAATTCACAAGCCTTGGCTGCCTTGGTGTGAGCAACACCACATGCTGGCTAAAGTATTATTGGTGTAGTCGGAGAGTGTGTCGTTCCCGCACGGGTGTTGTTCTACGTATTTGGCGCTTTGACTCTGAATATTCTATGCTGAGGTTGAGGCTGCTGGAGCCAGCGGTTGAAGCGTTTCTTCTGGCATGTCTTTAAGCATGCTTGCTGAGCTT
>CAJNJA010017764.1:3054-17650 GCA_905231915.1 Symbiodinium necroappetens
CTTCGGGGTTGGCTTCGGAGCTTCAGCCTAGTTTGCAGATCTTGGGCAGTAGATGGCTAGAATTTCGGCTTTGAAGTTTGCACGCAAGTCACGACGCAAGTCCGAATACTCTTGATTTCGTGACCCTGTGTGCGAGCTGCGCACCCCCAACCCCAAAAGACCATGAATGCATGCATGCATGCATAGATGGATGGAACAGATGCAATGGATGGGACGGATGGAACGGATGCAAGACATGACATGAAACTGCATGAGTTGAATGAATGAATGAATGAATGAATGAATGAATGAATGAATGAATGAATGAATGAATGAATGAATGAAGGAACATGAGTAGAATGAATCACATGAAATGAAACCAAATTGCATGAAGATGACATGAACATGAACTGAAGTGAAAATAAAAATAAAGAGCGGATCAATGAATCAATGAATGATTGGTTGAATGAGTGACGTGGATGTGATGGACCCGTACGGTTTATTCGCCTCAAGGTATTAGGGTTTGGACTTAACGCAGGGTTTGAGACCGCAGGACAGCACCTAAATCCTAAGCCCTAAACCCCGAACCCCTGGCCTTCCAGGAATTGGGCCAGGTACTTGTTGTCAGTCTTCGATTTCATGTCTTGCACCTTGCAAGTCCAAGACCCTATATCCGAAGCCTAAACCCTAAAACCCTAAACACCAAAATCCGAAACCCCAAAACCCAGGAAGCATGAGCTCTAAACCGCGGGACCCAATCCCAAAACCACATACAAACGACGATTAATACCGTCCGACTCTGACAAGACCAGTCCGCTAAGGAGGCTTTTGGGACGTGTATTTTAAACAAGCAACACACGCGCTCTCTTTGTTCGCTTGTTTTTTCTTAGTTTACAATGCACCACAGCATTAGACAACAGACCCACGTTAGAAAGCAACAGTAAGGACGATAATGTAATAACTAAACTAGAGGATAGACGAAATCCTCTAGAACGAAAGCTAGAACACCGTTCAACTCATTACATTACAAAGCTAAATTAAGCAAAACAAATGCACTCATTGTTTGTATTACATATTTCGTTCCTATTTTGCTCTTTCTCTTTGCCTTTGTTCATGCATTAATTTCTCCAGATTATGATTGTAAGATTAGAAGGGTATGAGATTGGAGAATACACCTACTCTAAACCTATACGATTCTCCAGGCCAGCGCATTAATAGTTAGACCTATAGCCTATAAGATTCTACAGCATGTGTTGTTAGAAGATACACATTTAGCGGCATGTAGGTCTTTTGTAGGTAATCATACTGGCTGGAGATCTAATGCCTGCTTTAATACAAAGAAGGGGACAATGGTACACGAATTTCACGCTTTGTTTCATGCTTTTTAGCTAACATTGGCTCTTTTGGGGCACTTTTCCTTTATTGTCTTGGGTCTTTTCACACATTACACTGCATGGTTGCGTTCGTTTACTTCAGTCACAAGTTGGCTAATTTCCTTCATTTCGTTTGTCTTTTGTGCCAACTGAAATAAACACACACCGCTTTAGTTCTTTCGTCACTTCATGGCTTTTGTTTCAATTGAAGAGACAAAAAGGGAATAATGAAACCACAGTGTTAGGAAGGAAGCACCCAAAGGACATGACAGGAGGAGAAGCGAAAGTTAACCGGTCATTCCGTTCTCTCTTTGTTCCTGTGCTTTGCTTATATCATGCTTTCATTTCGCTCCTCTCATTACATTCTAAATAAGCAACAGAAAATAACAAAGAGCCCTCTTCATTCTACTGAAGGCCAGGTGTTAACAGAGTTCGAGACAGCAGAAATCCAAAGCACCGTGTCCTAGCTATTGCTGCTGTGCTCTTGACTAGCACTCATGGTCTCCATGAAGAAGTACCCTGAATCACAGGATGCGTCCTACATGTCTTCAGGCTGCTGGCAAGCAGCTGTAGGCGCAACGTGCTCTGTCGTATGAATGTATTTGCGTAATCCTATCTGCGTGCCAGGTAAGTAAGTAAGTCAGCCGGCCAGGCAGGTAGTCAGTCAGGATGTCTGCATGTAAGTAGGTGTGTATGCAATAATATACATGCACGCACAGTTCTTGGCGAAACATACATTTAAAGCAAGCATCAAAGCATGCATGCCAACTCTGAAGCCTGATGCCCCCCTTGCCTGGTTTTCTGTAACTACTCTGTGTTTCGGTATAGGGGTATACTATTAGAATGTGATAATAGATCATCGTATATTATGGTATTTTTGTTTTCCTAAACCCCAAACTCTACATAATCCTATATCCTGAACAACTGCCTGCATCTCGCGGAGATCTTGGCCCTCTAGGCCAAGACGTTCAAGCTCTTCGGGCTCTATGTCTTGGAGGTCGATGCCATGCAATGTAGAGGCCTGCAGAAGCAACATAGCTCTTCAAGGGTTCCTGACTATCGCAATTTAGAATCGGTGCACTCCTTCAACTCCCAATCCCCCACCTGGGACCCCTACTCTTTGGTTGTTTGCTTGCACTTGGGAAGTTGAGTTTGGTATTCAGAAAGGGGACCTTTATCATGTAACTGTCAAAACCAGAACCTTACTAATATCGCAATCTCGCTGCACAGTCTCGAATGAGCCTTCCCTTTCAAGACCAGACCTACCCCGGCTTCCAGAATAAAAGGCTCGAGCCACTACCACTTCCTGCAAAAGCGGGAGACCTTCTCAGACCCCCTTGGCCTACCTGAACCGTGGTTCATCCCGAAGCAACCCTTGAACTTTAAATCGAAACCCCGAAGAGAGCTCTTCCTGAAATCGATGGCAAAGAAACTTCCTGCAGCATCATCAGCCTCCCAGAATACTGCAGGCTATACGGATCCCCCCCAAGACATCAGTCAAACGGGCTGGGATGCCATGCTATATCCCTTAACACCCTAAAAACCCCAATCATAACAACGGGTCAGGGGGGCTTGAGGAGGAGATGGCGGGTTCCTGCAGAGGACATAGATCCAACCCAAAAGCCACTACAACCCCGGGCCCTCCAAACTCTGGCTGACGAGCTGAGAGGACACAAAATAAGTCACATTTCAGTCTTAAAAAAAAGGCCTATAAGTCCGTAAAGGATAAGTTAAGGTCTAATTAACAGCTCAACAACCGATGCCAGCTTAAACCTAATAATATAAACCCTAAACCCACTTTAAACCCCAAGCTCTTCACCCTAAACCCAACCTTCCGCAACCTTCACAGGAGCCCCCGAAAGGAAAACGGTAACGAAGAAAAAACGAAAAGGAACTCGAAGAGGAACTGGAAGGAACCCTGGAAGAAAACCTTAGTCTATCAGCTTCTTTGAAGGAGCTTAAACCCAAAAACCCTAGACTAGACCCTAAATCCTAAACCCTAAACTTTAGCTAAACCCTAAGCCGTAAAACCCTACACCGGTCCTCCTCGAGATCCGCAAACTCCGCAGCCCCAGAACCGAGGCACCCCAGAGGCAGCAGCCACGGCAGCAACATTGCCAGGGCAGTATCCGGATCTTCCCCAATTAAGAAAGATGGCCTTATAAGGCATGTGATAGGTTTAGGGTTTAGGGTTCAGAGTTTAGGGTTTAGGGTCAGGGATGATGAGTTAAGGGGCATTTCCTTGGTGAAGGGTTTTGGGCCTGGGACTTACCGTTCGGGGATCTCGGGCTTGGGGTGTCGTTCGGGGTTTAGGGCTTGGGGCAGAGAGTTTAGGGTTTAGAGTTTAGGGGTTGGGGTTTCAACTTCAAGGTTCCGGGTGTCGCGCTCTAGGGGTCAGAGATTAGAAGTGCGGGCTTAGCCAAGACGTAAGCTTGATTCGGGACATAACGGTGGATGCCGATTTTTTTTTGAAATTACAGGGGTTACTGTCTTGTTTGCCTTGCTTTAAAATTAAACCCGAAATCTACTTATTTACTATAAGCCTAGACCAAGCGCCAAGAAGTCTGACGTACAATGGCTTTGAACTTGCTGGACCCTAAACCCTAAACCCAAAGCCTCAACCCCAACTCCTCCAAGACCCTGGACTGCAGGGTAGTTGTCTGGATAACCTAGTCTTAGCGCTCGGATCCTATCGTAAGAAGCTAGGGTAGCCAAACGTAAGTACAGCATCTTAGGGTCTATGCCAATGTGGTCTTAGGGTTTATGTGGGTATGCCTCAAAACTCCAGGATATGACTCTGAACCCTAAACCCTAAAACCCTAAAAATCTAAACCCCCAAAAACCCTAAACCCTAAAACCCTAAAAATCTAAACCCCAAACCCTAAACTCTAAAACCCTAAAACCTAAACTCCAACATAGGAGTTGGAGCCCCAGGGGCCTCCAAAGCATGCCCTTCGATTCAATAGACAAGTCCTACACCCTGAAAGGGTCCAGGTGTCGATTTAGGGTTTATAGGGTTTAGATAAGAAGCTTAGGCACCGATTCTTGCCTGTGGCTTGGGGGTCATGAAACCCTAAACCCTAAACCGGCCGCGTGTGGGGCTTCGAGAGTGAAGCGGTGGGCGTTCAGAGCTCAGGGTTCAGGGCTTGCTCTTTAGAGCTCCGGGCTTTGGGTTAGGATTTACGGTTTAGGGCTGGGGGCTGCGAGCCTGGAGGGGGTAGGTCCTGAATAAGGAGCCTCAATAATCAAAAGATGGTCGTAAGGTATGCTACAGCAAAGATATCCAGAAACGCGAAGGCAAGACTGTCAGCAATTCTTCTGACCCCTACATTACGGGCCTCTCGTCCCAAGGGCTTGTATAGGGACCAGCGCTTGGAGTTCAGGGCCTTTCGGGAACTTTCTGGGCTTCTTTGTTTGAAAGTTTGGGGCCTTGTTTGGGGCTTTCTTGGGGGTTTGGTGTTGTTTTGGGCTTCTTTCGAAGGAGCAGGGCCCAAGAGCCGGATCTGGAGAAACCCTCTACAGAGCCTAAACCCTAAACCCTAAACCAAGAGCCGGATCCGGAGAACCCCTCTAATTTTAGAGCCTAAAACCCCCGAATCCCGAGACTTTCTCTGAAAGCCCAAACCCTCGAGTCGGCCTCTGAAGGCCTCTTTGAAGTCTACCAGCGTCCGCTGCTGAAAGCTTACACCCTATAAACCCTATAAGCCCAAAGCCCTAAACCTTACATGTCAAGGGCCGAGAAGGCTGCCGAATCCAGTTGCTACTACAGGGGCCTTAATAATTAGAATAGGGTTTGGGGTATATTGTGCTATAATTGTAACAAGGAACCCCCAAAACCCTATTCGAATTATGAAGGCCCTTATATTACATGGGGAAGAGTGGCGCCTGGAGCATGGTCAGGTGGTCTGACGCAAAGCCCTTGTTGAAGTAGTCCTTGCCTGTGACCTGCGGAGGCGCCGCAGGATTGGGGGGGGCTTGAAACTTGAGTTTGGGGGGCGTAGGGTTTAGGGTTTAGGGTTTGGGGTTTGGGGTTTAGGGTTATGGGTTTAGGGGTTTTCGGGTTTGGGGTTACGGGTTTAGGGTTTGAGGGTTTAGGGTTTCTGGCTTCCCCCACCCCTGTCTTCTGAACTCTTCTGGCTCTACTTGGTGGCTTGAGGCAAGAACCGTAACCGCTGGAGTTCTGCGATGAGCCCCAATCAGCATCCGGTGAGGATATCATTTTGGGGTTCAGGGTGCAGGGACAAAGGTGTATGGTCTGGGGCTAGAGATTCGGGGCTCTTTCGGCCCGGGCTAAGCATCGAAAGCTCAGACAGCCCGAGTATCTCCCAAGCAATGTGAGAGGAAAGAAACCCCAGCATTTCAAGGGTTCTTGCCCGCCTTGCCCTTGTCCTGGCTTTCGTTGACAGATTGCCTGAAGCAGTTTCAGCCCACTCCCGCCCCACTGCGGTCGAACAACAGGATCTTATTGGTCCGTGCTTCGGGTTTCAAGCTCTCAATCTTAGATACGTATCACAAGAGGATGGCTCAGTCTGAAGGAAAACCTCGACTTCGGGCGAAGGGTTTAGGGCTTTACTCTAAACCCTAAACCCCAAACCCTAAGCCCTAAAATTCACAACTCCAGGGTTTGGGCTTCCCATTCCGAACCGTGGGGCTTTGGGTCTATCTGACGTCCTGAGAACTCGTGCCTATGCAAAGAGTCCGAAGTGCCCTAAGAGCCTTAAGGTCTCAACAGACTTTATCAAGATTCTAAGTTGATCGAAGTACTTTTGCAGGGGGTATTGAGCCCCAAGCACCTACCTGCACCAAATTTAGGAAGTATTTGGAGGTACTATGGTGCCTGTGTGTAGATATTCCCCATGAAGGAACTCAGGATCCTATGGAGAAAGCTCGCGGATCCTTCTGTAGCCGCTGCTTACCCGGGAGACAACAAGCAAGGAATTGCTCCCATCTCTGCTGCAACGGATAGTGAGTAATCCCCCTCTTGAAGGTCTTCTAGATTGGGACCTCCAGGCAATCCTAAGCCCAAAACCCTAAACCGCGTTAAACAAGTTCCGAGAAGAGGGAACCTTAGTTCTCCAGAATGATTCGGAATGCCGGCCATATTCATTACCGGAAGACTAGGTATGTTATACTGGAGCCCTTATAAAACTCTAAGAGAACCTTTTCGAGAACCCTTGCAGAATCCGAATAGAACCAAAGTGAACACGAGGATCGCCGAGAAGCTGAAAGGGGCTCTTGATTGAGAGGAAGGCAGCAATGCAGGCTGCTGGCCTGTATCCCCAATCACAGCGGGCTTAGGGTTTAGGGTTTGGGTTTAGGGTTTAGGGTTGTAGGGTTTAGGGTTTAAAGGTTTAGGGTTTAGGGGTTAAGGGCTTTAGGGGTTTAGGGTTTAGGGTTTTCGGTTATCTCGAGGCAGACTGGGCCGGTGCAGGGCGCATGGACGATATTCACACACTGTAAAGTTTGTGTACGTACAAGTGCTTGGTTGTCTGATTTCTCATGGTGTAGCGTATGGGAACAAGGATAAGTATCAAGTGTCTAGGCTCCAAGTATGCAAATAGACCAGCTTCAGCAAGATTACGTAATTAAGCCCAAAGGCTCAACTGATGGAGCCGCAGCGACTTACACCCGTAGTCCCGACAAAACCTGAATCCCCAGAATGACATGCTCGGAAAAAGGAAAACCCTGCATTCACGCACTCAACGGCAGCGCATTTTGCATGTATGCTGGGCGATATAACTCTGAATCCCAACGAAGATGTCGCCTATAAGCTCAATAGCCCCAAAACTTCATCAACCCGATGACTCACGGCCACGGGAGCCCCGCATTCTGCTTAAGTAGTGTGACCGAGGTTGCAATTCCGCAGTGTTACCGCATTCAAAACCCTTTAAGAAGCTAGGGCCCCTTTACAGTATAGCTCATGATCAGGAACCCCAATGGGCCAAGGAACGATACTGGTAACTATCTAGGCTTCTGAATGAGACCCAGTTTGGAAGATGTTCGTCCTGCTCTGAACTCCCAAAGTCCTTGGCCCCGCACTTAATGCAGCGGAAGGCTGCGGCGATGAGCAGGAACTTTGCCACCTTCGGGGCTAGGGTCGGTTTAGGGTTTTTGGTTTGAGGACCTTTTTCCTGGGCTGTTACTCCAAGAGAGCCTGTTTAGGGTTTAAGGCGTGGGGTTTTTGGCGGGTTAGGTTTGGGGGGCTTCGGGGCCTTTGGGGTTTTCATGATTGGGGCTTCGTTGGCGGGAGTCTTGATCGGATGGACGCGAGGAGGTCGGAGGAAATGAGGGGGATTCCGGCTGTGCTAGGATATCGGCATCGCGGCATCGCCAATGAAGCATCGACTCGAATCTTCGGGTTCCACCAAGATTTTGCGACTGCAATATGCAGGGCCTCGCATTCCCTGCTCCTGAGGCAAAAACCTTCTCATCGATCATCCTTCCCAAATATCAACCCCGGCACCCCTTGCCTGACCAAACTTAGCTGGCAACCATAGTTCATGATCCAGCAACTGGCCCACCCCTCAAGAATGGGGCTTTTCGCGTATGGAAGGAATTGTATGTGTGTGTGTGTGCGTGTGTGCGTGTGCGCGTGTGTATGTGTATGTATATGTAGATGTAGATGTCTCCATGCACATATGTTTGTGTAATACATAAATACATTTAAATGTGTGCGTGTATAGATAGATAGATAGATAGATAGATAGCTAGATAGCTAGATAGCTAGATAGCTAGATAGCTAGATAGCTAGATAGCTAGATAGCTAGATAGATAGATAGATAGATAGATAGAGTGCATATGCACGCACACCAGAAACCCAAACGGTTCAACTGCTAAAGGTTAGATCGGGCTAGGCCCCGTGCGTTCGGCTGCACCGGAATGGTGGCCACCGCACGACCTGGTCACAAGAGGATTTTCAGACAGCTGGGTTTGGGATGTGTACCCACACGGGACTTGTAGGATTGTTGGGTTCCGGGTTCTTTGATACTTCAGCTCCAGAATGCAGTACGCCATTTTTGACAAACTTATTTTGTGGTCAGGATCGTCTTCTACGAGGCAAAGGTAATCGCAAAAAGGTACCTGGGCTTCCAACGACTTCGACGGCCTCATCTCATCATAGGCACGAGATGCATATGTACGTGTATGAACATAATCAGATTATGCATACAAAGAGATGTCTGTGTGTGCTTCTACTTTTATCTGCTGATACCAGTTCATTCGTTCGCTCATGAACTCATGCAATATCCGTCTTTCAAGTTTAGCCATTCATTCATCAATCCACTCATCCATTCTTTCTTCCATTCGCATCATCTCAACTTTCATTCCGTCTGTCATTTATTCTTTCTTTCGTCTAACCTCATTCATTTCCTTATTCATGCATTCGTTCATTCATTCATGTCTTCATTCTTTCTTTCACTCATTTAGTCTTTCATCCAATCATTCATTCATTCATTCATTCATTCATTCGTTCATTCATTCATTCATTCATTCATTCATTCATTTCATTCCATTCCATTCATTCATTCATTCATTCATTCATTTCATTCCATTCATTCATTCATTCATTCATTCATTCATTCATTCATTCATTCATTCATATGCATGCATGCATATGAATGAATGCATGCGTGCATGCATGCGTGCATGCACTCAGAGAGTTCGTGGATTTCGAAGCAGTAAAGAATGACGCGCTCCTAAAGCACTGACACGAACCTGAACCCTGAACCCTGAACCCTCAAAAATCAACACTAAGCCCAATAAGCCCTAAACCACCCAAAAAAAACCCTGGCCCCTAAACCCTGAACCCGCAACCTCTGAGCCAAGATTGGGAATGCCGGACCAAAGCATTCGGGCCACTTTCCTTCTCTCGGTCAGGTCGAGGTTGAGGGTTATGGTGGCCTTAGGTAACCTTCTGGTCCGGGTAACCTCAGAGTTAAGGCAACCTGTACCGTTTATGAGAGAACGGTCCAAACCCTAAACCCTATAAACCCTACAAGCCCTAAACCCTATAAACCCTATAAACCCTAGACCCTATAAACCCTACAAGCCCTATAAACCCTGAAAGCCCTAAACCCCCAGCCCAAACAAACCCCCTCTCTCAAAGAAGGCGGCGCCTAGGACAGTCAGCTCACCGGCTCGGGTGAGGCAGTTCATGTCCTTTCAGCTGGCTTAGGGCATCAGGGGGTTTAGGGGTTTAGGGCTTCAGGGGTTTAGGGTTTAGGGTTTATATAGGGGTTTAGGGCTTAAGGTTTTAGGGTTTAGGGTTTTAGGGTTGAGGGTTTCGGGGTTTAGGGTTTAGGGCTTAGGGTTTAGGGGTTTAGGGCTTCAGCGGCTTAGGGTTTAGGGTTTATAGGGTTTAGGGCTTAATTATAATAAGGAGCCCCCCCCAAAATAGTGTTGGTAATGATCTAGGCTCCTATAGCAAGGGATACTCGCGAAAGGGGGTTGCTTCGTCCATGGCTATCGTCGCCATCGCTAGGAGACTCGGGGTCCCCGTCCTTCACCGTGGGCTGGTGCCCCGTCTGGCTCTGGGCACGCCCTTGCTGGGCCGACTTCGCCTTGGCTTTAGCCGCCAATCTCGCCTTGGGTGCGGTTTCGGCAGAAGGAGCTGCGACTGAGCCTGGCTTTGTCCGGGTCCCGCTCGAGGTTAAGGTCCTGACGGTGGACCGACTGGCCATGTGCTCGTTTACCACGTCCCCTGCTGGAAGGGCGGCTTACCAGAGCGCAGGTTGCCTTTCTTGGCTTCGCGTCATCAGAACTGTCTTATGCTGGTATTCCAGATTGCCCTTCATTCCCAAAAGAGGCTCCAGACTTGTCCAGCCGACTAGAAGCCTCGCATGCAAAGCTTACCCAGGTCTGCAGAGACAGCCTCAAGCATCGACTGCGGCATGTTAAACCCAACAAGAGGTGATATAGTGCTGGATAGAGTTTAGGTCCAGTTTAGGGCGTATTAAAACCAGGGCTTTGGGGCGTGCAGGGTGTGGAGTTTCGGTGGGTTGGGGTGTGGGGCGAACAGTTACAGAGTTCACGATTTATTTAGAGTCTCCATCTAGTGTCTTTTAAGGGCCATGCGCAACCCCTAATTTGCATGAGAAAAAGTCCTGATAGGGTTCAGTGCCTTGGGCATTTACCGTTGGTTGAAAGACAGGAGCTTGCAGGCTTTTGGAAACCAATAAAGCCCTAGTAATTGACATAATTAGGGTCTTGGGGCATGCTGTAGTGCTATTTAGCACAAGGAGACTGCAGTTAGGGGAGCAGTGCTGGTTCTGACTCAAACCACACTGTCGTTGTTTTGGAGTCCTCGCAGCCTCAGCGTTGGCGAATTGGTGCTCGAGAGTTCGTCAATGCAGCTTTCAAAAGCAATAATCCTCATCATACGCACAACAGCGGGTTTTGGGTTTAGGTTTAGGACTTATACGGTAAAACAGTAACAGAATGAATACGTAATCATTATAAGAAGAAGAGCAATGGACAACTTAAAGGCGGCTTGAGCCACCAGCTGGGTTAAGGTTCAGTGGTTTAGGGTTCAGGGTTAAGGGTTCAGGGGTTTAGGGTTTAGAGGTTCAGGGGATTTGGGTTTAGGGGTTCAGGGGTTTAGGGTTGAGGGTTTAGGGTTCAGGGCCCCTGCAGAGCCGGATCATACACGGATCAACTTCAACCCTAAAGATTCGACGTCCCAGGCGTCGTTTATCACACTGCCCGTGGGATCATTATGCACTGACCCAAGGACCCCATGTACTCATGTGCTCTCCTCCTACATAACTTCAAAACCCGACTACCTACTGAGACCTACTTATGGATTCCTTTGGACCCCTTCGGGTATAGGGTTTGGGGTGTCGGCTCTGTTCAGTCTTGGTACAGTATTGGATGTACAAACTAAAGTCCGAGCACCCTGACCCTCTAGACTAAAGCCTAACCCCTGGAGTCTCAACCCTAAGCCTAAACTCATGGCCAAGTCCCCCAAACCACAACAGCGTGAGCCCTCGACGGAGCTAGAGACCCCACACATCCTCGCACTATGAAGGGGGTAAGAGGTCCTTTAACAAACACTCGAAACCTTTAAACATCGACATCGGCTCCTTCAGTAGCTTGACAGCTGCCTGGACGGCCTCGCAGCGGAGGTCCCCTGAACCCTAAACCTAATATCACAACCCTAAACCCTAAAGCCCTCAACCCCCAACAACCCTCAAACCCTAAAGCCCGAAAGCCCAAACCCTAACCCCTAAACCCTCAAACCCTAAACCCCTCGAAACCCCAGAATCCCAGGAGCAAAGCAATCAGGGCTCTTCCCAGTCCTCAGGGTTTGGAAGTTCGAGGTTCCCAGGTTTGTAACTTTTTAACCCTTAACCCCAAAGGTCGGGGCCTGTTTATTTAACCCTAAGCCCTAAAGCCTAAACCGGGCTTAGGATTTCAATGTCCAAGCATTTTTTGGGGAAAAAAACGCGTAGGACCTGGTGCGGGAATCATCTTCCCGCCCCAAACAGCACGGCTCGAGATGTTGAACTAGCACGGTTCAGGTTTTCGGGTGCTGATGTTGAAAGTGGTTCTTATCACTAACTTAGATTTCAGAGAAAGGGTTGCCAAACATGTGGGCAGTGTTATAAATTAGGGGGTCCCTTTTTATAAGGGTGCCGTACTCTATTGCGAACCTAAAGGGAGACCCTAGTTTAGAGAACTATATACCCATGTGACATGCCCATGAGTGCCCGTTTTGGTTAGCCTTGAAGTTTGGAGTTGTCCAGTTTCAACCTCTACTGTAGCACCCATGCAACCTTATTGGGAATCCTTGAGCCATGCCACAGCCCTGAACCCTCAACTAAGCCCGTTTCCCCACAAAACCGTCGCCTGCTTAATAGCTACACGAAGGTTCGTATCTTTATACTGTAGTATAAGTTTGGAACAGGGCTCCGGTGCATATGGACGCATCAATATCATAAGGAGCCCTGTTGGGGTAAGCTTGGTAAATTCATTCCATGCCTCTACATTAAGTTACACCCCGAGCCTCCCTGAAACCTACAACCTTAAACCCTAAAAGCAAACCCAAAGCCTGCAATCCCCCAACTGTAGGGGCCTCCATAATTAGAGTTGGGCTTCAGGAGTTCCTTATGATAAATTCTAGTATAACACACCCCCAAACCCTGTTCTATTTATTAAGGCCCCCTATAAACGGCTTAACCCCTAAACCCTAAACCGTGAAGGCCCCTAAGCCTTAAACCCTAAACCCCGAACCCTAAACGTTGAAGGCCCCCTATATTACACCCTAAACCCCCCCAAAAAACTTCGGGCCTGTGGCTGCGGTGCAGCCATGGAGTTTGTCAGCATCGAGGAAATTTCGGTGTTCGATCCGCCGTGGATGACCTGCAACATGTAGGGGTGGCCAAGGGGTTTAGGATTTAGGGTTTAGGTGCAGCTATAGGGGTACCATTCGGGTTCAGCAGGGGCTTTACACTGTGTCGATGCTTTCAGGCTTGAAGGTTCAGGATTGTCGGGTTTTTGGTTGGGGGTTCCGCGCTTCGATTCACTCGGGCTTGGAGTGCAAGCTTCTTTGCATGTTGGCTTCCATTCACTGCTCTTTGACTCTCTACCCCAACACATCACCTGAATCCTGCATATCTATCCCACATCCCTACGCCTTAAGCCTTACTCTTATAGGATTCAAATAACAATATACAGTTGACCCATATCCCGGGTTTAGGGTTCAGGGTACCTGAACCCCAAGACCCCAGATCCCCCCGATCCAGATCCCAAAAGGGAATCTCTGCGGCTCCAGGACCCTAAGCAAAGGTTTGAATTGCGGCTGCTGAGGCCTCGAACTGCTTCAACCTCGAGATATCTCAACGAGCAGAGAAAGGACAAAGGACTCGTGGAAGTCGTAGCGCTGCTAGATTGTTACCATGACTCTTACGGTTTAGGGCTCTAGGGCTGTAGGTGCTTTGGATGTGGCATCCGCGCTATAGGGTTCAGGCTTGCCTTGTCTCAAGACGGTTGTTACAGTTACTCTTCCTAGAACTGGTCGTGGATTTACAATGGTCCTTGTACAGTCCTTGTGGGATGGCAAGATCGCAGCAAACCTCAAACGCAGAAGACCAGTTCCGAAACCCAAACCACCGGGAAGCCCTTATCTACGGGCCTCGATGATGAGGGTGGAGTCTGAGTTACGACAAATTCCCGGTGCGTCAGCAATTACTCGTGTTGAGGCTTCCTACTTCATGAAGAGTCTTCGGCGAAGACTCCTTGTCGAAACTTTTCACGCAAAGGCGAGCCTTCGACTGCAGCACGACTTCCTCCATCGAGGACGACAGCATCTGAGGAAGTGGAAATTGGTCGAACTCGCCAAACTTGTAGCCTCGGTTTCCGGTCGGTTTTAGGTCTTCGGCTTTGGGGGATAGGGCGCAGGGCTTAGGGTTTACAGGGCCTCCGGGTTGCCGTCTAAGTTTTTTCAAATTGAGCTGCGCCCCTTTCTCGCTCCCGACGCTGATGTGTTACGGCCCTCAACTCAGTGAAAGCCCAAAATCGTCGCCACACTTCTCATCGAAAAAACCTTGCAACACTCGGAGGCCTCGGGTTTAGGGTTTGCGGGTAGCGTAGCTAAGTGTGCCTTAAGCCCCTAAAGCGCTGAACCCTTCAACCTGTAATTGCGTGAAGACTTACACAGCTCGTCTCACCCTAAACCCCAAAACCCAGGCCCCAGGGTCCCACTTCACGGCCTTTCGGCTTCAACACCCTGCCCTTTGTAAGGTTCGCTGCGCCTGGTTGGACCTTTTCGCAAAAGCCCATTGAAGGCCCTTCTACGAAGACCCTTCGAAAGCCCAACATCCCTCCACTCTGCTTAGAAATCCTGAGCAATATTCTGCAGGAGATAACCCCAACAAGGAACCATGAACCCCTTATCTCGCAAACCCGGCCCCACGCTGAAACAGACCCCCCAAAGAACACGCCCTTCACTACAGCCTATAGCTACCCCACTGTGAAGGACCGGAAGGCTCTAGGATGGGATCCTGCCCTAAACCCTGAACCCTAAAACTCCATACTAACCCCCTAAACCCTAAAAAACCCTAAACCCTAAACCCTAAAACTCTATACTAAACCCCTAAACCCTAAAAAACCCTAAACAACCCTAAACCCTATGGAACCGTGGACCCTACGCCGCCCAAAGCTTGGCGAGGCTTGGTGCAGCCGCAGGGACTCGGGAACAGATGAACGACCAAGCCTTCCTTCAGGGCTTTAGGGGGTTTAGGGGTTTA
>CAJNJA010017764.1:17802-35795 GCA_905231915.1 Symbiodinium necroappetens
TTTGGGGTTTAGGGTTTAGGACCCAAAACCCTTGGGGTTTCGGTCTACGCTTCTTTAAGGATTCATTCAAGGGTTTCGGGCTCTGGGGCTTCGGGTTTCGGGGTGTAGACTGTGTGCACTAGCTGCTTTAGCGCAGGGTTGCGGTGTTGAGATTTTGGATTTGGGTTTTGATGTCTAGGATTCAGGAACTGGGGCTTGGGGGTTGCAAGAGGTTTGGAATTTGAAGGTTTAGGGCTTAGGGCTTAGAAGCATTATCTGCTTTCAGACGCCGTAGAAAGCTTCCATCTAGAGTTCGGGCTAGCCATAGTCTTCCCTACATTTTCGCGAAACCAATGAACATCAGTGATCAGTGGAGTCTGCCGTCTGACCGACGGGCTTACCTTCATGGGGCTCATTACAAAGTTGTTTAAATTTGAGCCCTTTGATGCACCCGATGGTCCGTGCAGTGCGTTTCACCCGCGTTCTTATGTCAAGGGTTTCGTGTTTAGGGCTCGGGGTTTAGGGTAGACTCTGGTAGATCTCCTGATGGGCACAACAAGACCGGTCACTGCTGGGCTTTGAGCATATATGGGTACCCACCAGGACCAAGAGAACCTTAAACCGTGAACCCTCATGTCCCCAAAGCCCTCTCAGACCCGAAAATTTGCCAGGGTTTAGGGTTTTGACAAGGGTTTGAGGTTTAGGGCTTGGGATTTGGTGGTTAAGGGCACACCTAGACCATGCATGACACATCCTCGCGTCTGCTAACTGAGTCGAAGGCTACAAGCTCTCAGACTCTTTGGGTTGCGGTGTGCAGCATACGGGCCTGGGTTTGGGGCTGCACTAAACTATACATATATTGTAGGCAACTTCAAGGAAGCTTAGTTCAAGTCATTTCGGCTTCTATGTTGGGGTTTGGGGTGCAGGATTTATATCATCAACAGTATGATCATCAGAGGCCGATAGATTGGGCGGTCCTGGCATCGGCCAGCACGGCCTCTCCTCTGGATGGCATTCGCCTCTGCATTCGGCTCTTGTTGGGGCGTAAGGTTGGGGGCTTAGGGTTTTGGGGGGCCTAAGGTTGAGGGTTGTGCAGCTTCGGGTTTAGGGTTTAGGGTGTAAGAGAGGCTTCATTATAAAGGTTTGACCACGTCTTGGGTGCGGACACCCTGAACCTAAACAACACCCATAAACCCTGGCCTTCGTCACCATTTTGGCATCCAGGGCTGAAATGCCGGTGCCTGTCAGCTTTCGGCGGCTTACAGGAGCTCTCGGGCTTCATAGAGTGGCCCAGAAGGGGAAAACAGTTTTTCCCAAAAAAAACACCGGATCCTTGAACGACTTTAGGAACCTGAAGGAACCCCCTTTTGGAGCCCTTCTGTTTGCAGGTTTATCTGCAGTTTTCGCGCCCGAGCTACGGTCTCGCCTCTCGCAATTCGGGGTCTCGGGCTCATAGACTCTAGGCTTTCGTTTGTAAAATTGAGATGTCGATTTCATGGGTTTGGGGGGGATGCCACACCCACCCCCCACCCCCCACCCACCCACCCCACCCTCCCACCCCCCACCGCCCACCATTCCAGGACTCGAGGCAGCGACCTGGATCCATTGGCCAGATGATTTAGGTCTTAAATTATTACGCAACAATCAGCTTTAGCACGGCGACGAGGCAACAATTGGAAGATGTGGGGACATGTAAAGCAAAGGCTTTACCACTCTTTGGGACCCTTGCTAGACTAGAATGGGCATCAGGAGCATCAAGGAATATCTTCAGTATCAATTTTTCCGACACGTCTATGACCGCAAGCTCTTTGAAGCTATTAATTTTTCCGAGCCCTGTATAACCGAAGGCTCGTGGACAAAGTGTGGGAGTTTCCGACTGAGGAGTTTCGGGTATGGGGATAAGGGTTTCGGGTTTCGGGCATATGGTTTACCCATAGGCTCCTAAGTAGTTCCTTTTTATGGTTTATAATTAGAATCCTATAGGGTAATCCCAAAAAGGAACTACTTAGGAGCCTATGGATAGAGCCTATGAGGGACTTCTCCGCCTGCGTCGTAAGTGCGCTCTTTTCGTACACCGGTGTCGATGACGTAAACGACCTGGCTCTCAGTGCAGGCCCGAACTTAAGCCCTAATACCTACTAATCTGAAAACCCGACAAGCCTGTTAAACCCATATAGGCAGTAAGCACTGAATGCAGCTTCGATATCAAAGGGTCGCTGCTGCCGAACCTACCAGCATCCTTTGCACGGGGCGCTCGTCTTTGATAAGGCTCAGGGCTTAGGTTTTTCAGGCAGACCCTTAACTCTGAAGGCCAAGCAGCATCGTCGATGGTCACCGACGCTTCTGCGATGTTGGTAGAGAGCACGATCTGATGACCAAGCTTCTTCGGTGACGCATTTTGAATTCCAAGGCTGCCTTTAGAGGCCCCAATCATAACCCCCCTGTAATGAAGCCCCATAAGGTAGGGAGACCCATGTAAAATGCTTATGCTTATGTCCTTTGTGGGGTCCCTAAAACCTAAACGGGTTATAGGGTTTAGACTTCAGAGTCCAGCGGTAGGCGGCGCCTGAAACAGGAGAGCAGGTGTAACCTCAGCTCTTCAACCCGACGAAAGTCCTACACCCCGGTAGCCTCAAAGGTCAACTCCAGCCTTCTGTGTTTAGCGTTTAGGCTTCAGGATTTGGGGTTTAGGATTTAGGATTTATGGATTATGGATTTAACGTTCTTGCTTTTGCTTTGTTTGGGGGGGACCTCCCAGCTCTGCGTGAAGGGCTTGTTCAGGCGCCCAGCTAGAAGACCTTAGGGAACTTGAGTCAATTGCCCTGAAACCATGAAAGCTCGACCCAAACCAGTGAAACCTCCAAAACCTAACCTACCGCCCTACACGTCGATTCAAAAGCATGAAAGCATTGAAAGATTGAAATGGAGGCCCCCGATTCTCGGAGCTTCAACACCGCGATAGACAGAAAGAACTAGGATTATGCGATACTTGGGCCTTTAGAACAAGCTCTTCTCCGTACATTGTGGCAAAATCTCACGCGCACGATATATATATATATACACACACATGTATGTATGTATATATATATACATGTGTATATTATATATATGTATGCTTATATGTGTATGTATATGTATGTATGTGTATTTATATAAATGTATACACACAGGCTAATTATAAGAACCGTAAGCGGATCTATTGCCAGCTATTCAGACCCCTCTTGTATTCAGCTTTCGGCATTTTAGCTCAGGGTTGCGG
Organism: Symbiodinium necroappetens; assembly: GCA_905231915.1. Classification (NCBI taxonomy): domain Eukaryota; class Dinophyceae; order Suessiales; family Symbiodiniaceae; genus Symbiodinium; species Symbiodinium necroappetens. Next base: position 21,041 of record CAJNJA010017764.1, read on the forward strand.
CTCAAGGCTTCGAGTTCGGAGATTGTGCTTATGATTTAAGGGCTCGGGAGTGCCACATATTGCAGATAAACCCAGTTTCGTCTTCGCTTATCGTGTGTGTGTGTACTATATGCACAACACACATACACGTATGTGTATGCATGTGTCTATCCAGTTGTCTATCTATCTCTCCATCTGTCGATCTCTCTATGATGGTTGTGTCCATGCGTGCGTCTGTGTGTAGGTGGGTGAGTGTGAGTGCCCTCGTGCACGTGTGTATGTCTACGTGCATGTATGCCCTTGGGTCCCGGGCCCCTACACCCCCTCACCTGCCGGGAGTTAGGACGAGGCAGGCGACACCCACCACAACCCGCCCGCGACAGGTATCCGAGCAGGGACAAGGGCACCATTTGTACGGAGAAACCGGCAACATCAAATCCTCTGGCATCGTAACGACCACCAAGAGGATTACGTTGCTACTAACAAACGCTGCAGAACACACTGCCCCTCTACAATAGTCTGCTAGCTGCTCAGCAGCAACCCACAGCATGGGAGGATATGTGGGAGCAAGAAGACGAGAGATCAACAACCCAAGCAAGGCAAGACCACAGGCCCCACCACATGCCGGGGGGGGGGAGGGGGAGGGGACAAGGCCAAACAACAAAACTACCCAGGCCCCACTCCAGGGGAAGGCGACAAGGGCGGGATACCATGGGGCGGGGGGGAGGGGGGTGCAGCAGCCCTGCATCATGTATGTATATATGCATGCATACGTGCATGTACATATGTATGGGGCCTGTACCTATATCTATCTATGCAAGTATGTATGCATGTAACTATGTACGTATGTGTATGCATGTACTTATCTATGTATGTGTATGTATGTATGTATGTATGTATGTATGTACATACGTATGTATGTATGTATGTATGTATGTTTGTATGTATGTATGATATGTATGTATGTACATATGTGTGTATGTCTATGTGATTGTATGTAACTGTCTATCTGTCTATCTGTCTACCTGTTTAACTATCTATATGTATATATGTATGCATGAACGTATGTGATCGTACACAACTAGGCATGTATGCATGACTGTAAAACGTTGTATGTATGTAGCCATGCATGCATGTATGTTTGTTTGTTCACTTGTACACATATATGCATGCATGCGTAATAGTGCGTACTGCGTATGTGTTGGAAACACATTATACTCTGGCTGAATATGATGCATGATTCTGCGAATATTTGTGTGCTTCCCTCGACGTAGCTAGGCCAGGGCTTTGTCCTACAGTGCGATAGAATTTTCGCGTGAAACCCCGGAAGAACTCAGCAGCTCGTGAAGAACCAACTTCCATACACCAAGGTGGCCTTTCGATAGCCTGGAGGTGGCTTCTCGAAGGCCTGGCCAAAGTCTTGGCATAGAGGCACACACAAGGGGGTTGAGCTTGCTGCATACTAGACTTGAGGTTGTACCGTTGCACCGAAACAGCAGGGGCTTGGAGTGAGCATGCAACGTAGATGTCAGGGAACTGCTATCCGCTATCAATGCCTTTCCACTCCACAGCACGGCAGGTTGGTATGTCATCAGCAACTACGCTCCTTGCAACCGCAACATGCAGGCTAAAAGGACTTTGCAGCTGAGGGTGCCACGCGAAGCTTACTACTGGGAACAATCTGAAGAGAATCAACTCGAACCTAAAACAGCATATCCTTACTTACACCGTAAGCTCAAGAGCCCAAAAGCTTCGGTACTTTAGGGTTTCAGGTCAGGGTTTTCCGGGTTTCGGGTTTGACCCGAAGCCCGACTCCAATTCGATCCTCGTGCTGCTGTTCCGGTGTCATCAAGGAGTGCAGAGTGATGAGCTTGTAGTTCTCACCTGCGGACAGAGGCCCTATTTGGACGAGGAAGGTAGTTTAACTGGCAAAGTTGTCAATGAGTATTGGGAGACGCAGGTGTAGAAGCAGATTAATTAAACTATGGTCATCCGACTTTCGCCGAAAGAGGCATCAAGACTTTTGAAGATAAGCTACTTAAGCGAGGCGAGGCTGATGAGAATAAAGAAAAAAGTATACAATGGACGGACTACATAGTTGAAGGAAACAGTCATTACAGACCACGACGGATAAGCCTTCTACTATGGGAAAGACACCCAAAACGGTAGCTATGGGAAAGGCGGAATGAAGTAGTGAATTCGCCCTACAATCAGTACCTAAACGGAAGTATCCCGAGCTTTATGTGGGGGATGATGTTAACATATGAAAGAAGAATCAGAATTTGAGAAAGAAAGGGTGAGCGTATGGCTGCGTAAACGTCATCGTGCCAGGGAGACTAAAAGCAGTCTAGGTCAAAAGCACTTTTGTTTGAATGATAAGAGCAAGCCCTATTCAAGACGTGAGTTGCTGAAAATGCAAAGATTCTACAAGGAGGTTCCGTTTGACTGGGCAAGGCTGCGCAATGTCTTATCGGTAATGGTTGAGGCACCCGGTTGAGGCTTCGGTGTTCACTGGCTGGTTGAGTTTATGGGGTGGACTACAACTTAGGTGTATACGGTTGGCTTGTTGAGTTCTTGAGTTACAATTTGGGCTGGGGTGGGGTGCTGGAGGTCGGGAAACGGTTGGGCGGTACATATGACATATGAATCAATCTCGAAGCTTCCGGGGTTTGGGACTAGGTGACTGTGCTTTGCGATTCTATGTATAGCCTACACAGCAAAAAACGGTGGACTTCCCTGCAAACCTCAACATGAAACCTGGCCAGTCCCTGTCTATACTTCACTTCCCACAACCAACAGCCTGCGAGACTAAATCCTATGAGCACACCTTCGTTCTACACAGATTCTACACCCCAAACACGTGGGACAAAACGCCAAGCCCAGATGCCGTCACAAAATCCTGAATCCCAAACACGTAAGACGTAACAACAAACTTGACTCCTAAACATCACCAGTCAAGTCCCCTGAACATTATAAACGGAAGCCCAAAGCACTCCTTCCTAGGATGTGGCCTGACTGGTAGAGGCGGATGTATGTCTTCGTGATGTCGCCCCAGCCTGAAAATGCTCAGGCACAGCCTAAACGCCTAAACCCCTAAACCCTTAAACCCTAAACCCCTAAAAACCCTAAACCCCTAAACCCTAAAGCCAAAACCCAAACCCCAAACAGGCTCTGGCACCTGGCAAGAAGATCAGGATGGCCCCATCGCCCTTCGGCTGCTTGTGGTGAAAGTAATGGACCAGCTCCTTGGGTTCAGGGTCTAGGGTTCATAGGGTTTTGGGGTTTAAGGTTTAGGGTTTAGGGGTGCATGAGTCTTAGTTGGCGGTGTAACTGTAAGGTTCAGCGCTTCAAATTTAGAATGAGATCCTGGCGCAAGGTTCTCGGCTTAACCCCAAGACTCCTAAACATCCAAGAACACCCGGAAGAGGACAATCCTGAACATCCCAAACCCTCGACTCCTGAATCGTATAGAACAGCACCTAAGCCCTAAATCCTGAACCCTAAACCCGGAATCGACCCGAAACACCATCCAATCGAGCGGTCCTCTACGAGGTCAACATATACCTGCAGAACAACGGCTGTCTGGGGTTGGTGCTTACCAATAGGCCCCTAAGTAGTTCCTTTTTGTGGTTTATATTTAGAATCCCATAAAGTAATCCCAAAAAGGAACTATTTAGGGGCCTATGGGTAGGACTTCCGATCTAGGTTTGAGGGTTTTAGGGTTTTGAGTTTGGGGATTGGGGTTTGAGGCTGAGTGCTGAGGGCCAAAGCCCTATGTGGAATCCCCCCAAGCCTGAACGCCCGAGGCTGAGCACGAAACTCTACAAGAAGCCCAAACATAGCAAGCCAACCGCAACCAAAAAGCCGTTACACTCGTATAACAGACTTAGCAGAGTAACACCTTGGCCTTGATGCTGTTACAAAACAACGCATGGGCGGCTCTGTTCTTCTTGTCTTACGATTGCTAGCGTGCCTGTTTTTCCAGCTGCAGGTATCGGGTCACATCGTGCTTGTGATGACCCGTCCGTTAGCCAGTCTCAGTATTGCTCGGCATAACAAAATGGAACCACAAACATACGTAATGCCATCATATACCATTGCTCCTACATTTAGTTTCTTGCGGACAGTCATCATCTCCACCATTGGCCGTGCTCACGCTTCTGGATGCTTTCAACTCTTTCTCGGCCGAACAAAGTGCACAAATCCGACAGGACATGCTTGAATTGATTCCCAGCAGCAATAACAGTAATTCGCAGTAGGGTAGTAATAATTATTAGCTTTAGTAGCAGAAGCAGCAGCAGCTCTAGAAGAGTAATTAGCAGCAGCAGCAGCAGGAGCAGCAGGAGCAGCAGCAGCAGCTCTAGAAGAGTAGCAGCAGCAGCAGCAGCAGCAGCAGCAGCAGCAGCTTTGGACGATGACGCGCAAAACTCCAACACCAGAAACACCCAAAACCCAACAGCGCGAAACCCTAAGCGCTGAAATTGTAATGTAGAGGTCCGAATAACTGTAGTGCTAGGTTTTCCTTGTAGTCCCTTTTAACAATCATGTAAACCAAAATCCCTTCCCTAACCCCTAACCCTACATTAAGGATTGCTGTTTTGCATGGGTGCATTGCCTCGCACTGGCGCCAGAGTGCACAGGCCCGGAGCGTGTTGAGTCCTCGGGATAGAACGGATATCCCGCATTGGACGGGCTATATATATATATATACACACACATACACATACACATACATACATACACATATACATATACATTAATATACATATATGCATGTACATAATATATACATATAAATAAACAGATAAACAAATAAGCAAATAAAATTAGATAAATGAATAAACAAAGACATATATATATATATACATACATAGACATACACATTTGTTATACGACGGGTATTTACAGGGTCCCGAAACACATATAATCCGAAGGATCCTGTTTTCTTGGGGGGGGGGGGCGATTATAAAGACTGGCCTAAAAGAGTTGAGATATCCGAACACCTGAACGATGAGATCCTTTATGTTTTTTGTGGACATTCGGGTGCCCGTTGCTTAACTTCTGCACATCAGGCAATGATGGCGTTGTGGCTACACGGGAGAGCGATCTGATCTTGGGCTTCGGGATCATCCAGGGGAGCATAAGAATTCTGTAGTCCTAGAGCCCTCAACCCTACACCCTTAAGCCTGAAGTCTAAGACTCTCACAGTACAGGGCCTGGGGTTCATCAAATGTAAACGGCTTAAGGTGTAGGGTTAGGGTATCTAGGGCTTGCAGGTTCCGAAATTTGGTTGTTGGAGGTCCTCTAAGCCGTCGGGCACAAAGTAGTCACAGGTGGGTTGAGATCAGTCGGCACAGCAACTCTGAACCCAAAACCCTGAACCCTAAACCCCAACACTAAGCACATGAAAGTAAACCCTAGACCCTAAATCCGAAACCCTAAACCCTAAACTCCAAACCCTGAACCGTAAACTTTTATCCCTAAACCTTCAACCCACACCACAAACTCTAGACCCTAAACCCTAAACTTCACCCCTCAACCTGAACCCCTAAATAAACAACCTTAAACCCTATATATATATATATATATAATGTAGGGGCCTTAATAATTAGAATAGGGATTTGGGGGGGGGGGGAGGGTATCTTATGATACTATATAGTTAAACCCCAAGAATGTAAAAAACTTCCTGTCCTACCAAACCAGAGTGTCTTGATCAGGTTCCTGCAGTACCTGAGTCCAGGAAAATGACCTCGAGTCTGGAGCAACCCGTGCATGATCTAGGATTTAGGGTTCACCCATGGGCCCCTAAATAGTTCCTTTTTGGGGATTACCTTATAGGATTCTAAATATAAGCTACTAGGAGCTTATGGGTGGGCAGGGTTTAGGGTTTAGGGACCATTCTGATCTCGAACAGCTTGCAGCCCTCTTCCATCCGGAAAGTCGGCCAAGATTCCATAGGAGTCAGCTCGTTCGCTGCCGGGCCTGACGAGTTCTGCACCGATTTTTAGGGACCCTTAGACCCTAAGCCGTAGACCCTAAGTAAGCCCGAAACCCTAAAGCCTACACTCTCAGCTCCGCCCTATAACCCTAAACCCTGAGTCCTAAACCGCCTTCTTGGAAGGCTGGGAGGCTTAGAGGGAGACGAAGCCTGTCCGGTGTCTAGGTCTATGGGCTCCGGAAGTTTCGGTTTCCTTAGGGCTCCGGAATCAGGGGGGTTTAAGCTATGCAATGTGGCTACGACTGTGCCCTAGACCCTGCACCCTATAGGCCCTAAACCCTAATAGGCCCCAAACCCTAAACCCTGCTATGAGTTTGCTGAGGTTTCTGAGGGCAGCTAGGGGTTGGCGCGGTAGTTTGCAAGGGTTCAGGGCTATAGGGTTTAAAGTGTCAGGACACCCGGTTTCAGCCATAAGTTGGGCCATAACTGTGTGGTAAGTGAAGGGCGAACGGCCCCCAATACGGTAAGATTCATGAACAGGTACGTCTGCAAGACCGTACTGGGTACTAAAAGTATCCCACGTTCGCTATCAAGTAAAGATGCTCAAACTGAAAGGTGCGGAGGAGGTCGAATCCAGGGGTTGTGTGTTGCAAGATAGGTGACTTGATGATTAGAATAGGGTTTGGGGGAGTTGAGAGTTTAGGCCGAAGGCTTTTGGTATGCTGCAGCATTCCGGTTGTCTTGGCACGGAGGGCCGAAGCCCTGGCACCCAAAATGCATACGTTTAGATCTTCAGTTCCCCAAACCACCCCGGTAATCAAGGCAGGCTTCTCTCAAACTTTGCGATTAAGTCGAGAAAAAAACGTAAGATAAAAGGTTGAGAAGGGTATTGTTGGTATAACCTAAATCAGACCATGCCCATGCCCGTTGATGTCGGATCTTACCTAGGGTTTGGGGCTCAGGGGTTTTTAGGGCTTAGGGGCTTAAGAAATCAGGGGCTCAGGGTTATGGAGTCTATTGTTTCGGGCTGTCCGCGCCTTCCTTTTGGAGTTTCATCCTTCTTGATGGCCTGCGGCAGAGGCTCTTAGAGCACAGCTAGTAGCTGACCCTGCACCTGAACCCGCCAAGCCCAAACCCTGAAAACTCTAAACCATTGAACCCTAAACCCAGAAAGCCCTATAAACCCTAAACCCTGAAAGCTGTAAACCCTAAGCCCTGAAAGCCCTAAACCCTAAACCCTGAAAAACCGTAAACCCTAAACCCCAAACCCGTCAAGCCCCCAAAAGGTCGGAAGCCTGCAGCTCCAAACCCCTAAACCCTAAGAGCTCTACCCTGAACGTCCAGAATAGTTGTTTTTTTTAATGTAGGGTTTAGGGTTCAGGGTTTCAGATTTAGGGCTTAGGGTTCAGGATTTAGGGTTTAGGGTTCAGGATTTAGGGTTTAGGGTTTAGGAACACAACAATCCCGAACCCTGGAGCACCCACAAACTGGTTTCTTGGGCAACAACTTCGCATCCTGACGCGCGAGAAACCCGAAGGCTTGCAGAAAGCTCATCTTACAAGCCGAGGCTCATAGGCATGCCTAGGCCTACGATGCGTGTGATCAGGCTAGCTACAGCTTCTATATCTCTCTGCCTATGCGTGCATCGAAACACACGCATACCTGCAATGTCCGGACCCTAAACCCTACCTGGGCCCCAAAAGTATGTAGAATAATAGCCTTTTATGGGTTCTGGGCCATTATTTTACCTACTTTTGGGGGTTTAGGTAAACCCTAAAATTTTAAAACGGAGCGAGTGTCTAGGACCTAGGACCTGGACGACACTCTTGAGGACGTCGGGGCTTCAGCTGGAGTCTGGTTAGAGTTTGGGGGCCTGTGTTTCACTGGGTGTAACAGTAGTGCGATATACAGCCTAAACCCTAAACCCTAAACTCTAACCTCTAAACCCTAAACCCTAAACTCTAAACCCTAAGCCCTAAACACTACACCCTTGACTCCAGGAGCTGCAGAGATGCCATGAGGGTCTAGGACTCAGAGCCTCGTTACGGTCCAGGGTTTAAGTAAGTTTAGGGCTTTAGGGGTTTGGGCTTGAGGGGTTGAGGGGTTTAGGAAAGTTTAGGGCGTTAGGGTTTGAGGGGTTTAGGGGCTTGGGGTTTAGGGGTTTAGGGGTTTTGGGTTTAGGGTTTAGGGGTTTGGGGTTTTAGGGGTTCAGGGGCATGGTTCGGGTTGGAGGTTCGGGTTTGCCTTGCTTCTGTAGCAAGACTAGGTGCCCAGGTGCCAACCTGCAAAGCCAAACCCGACTTTGGAAAAGCCCCCTTGACTCGCAAGGACCACAAAAAAAGGCATAGGGAGACGATACTGGGGTATAAAGACTGCTATGAGGGATATGCCGGAAACCTCAAGCGCGAGATCCCTCCGATGTCTTTCTGGTCTTGCGGCCCCCAGCTTCATCATCGCCTGGTAGCAAGCTTCGATCTTGTCCTCTGCACCACCTCGGGACTTCGACTGATCTCTTGGGTTGTTGAGGGCATTCTAAGGTTTAAGGTGGTTAAGTTAAGTTAAGTTAAGTTAAGGCCTCAGCCCTATATTTCTATAATGGGGGGGCTTATACCCTGTAAACCCCAGCCGAAACCCTTGAAGCCTAAACCCTAAACCCTCAACCGCTCAAAGTACCACTGTGGCCAACACTACGATGAAGACTGCGGCTGACTGTACTCGGTCTTCGCAACTGGCCGTTATAAATCCCAGCCTAAAACCCCTGAATCCTAAACCCTAAACCCTAAACCCTCACCCAGAAAAACGCCCCAAACACCAAAACCCTAACTTCCTCTTGAGTCCCAGGAGCCGTCATCTCTGTCTTTCCCCTTCTTCCCCTTGCCGCCCTTCCCAGCACCCTTGTCCGGTGGACAGAAGCCGATCCACTCGCATGCATCCTTCGGGAGATTCAGGTTATCTATTTTAGGCTCTAGGGGTTAGGGTTTACCATTAAACTCAGGGTTGTAGAAGAGTCTCCATAAGCGGTCTATACCATATAAGCGGTCTAGACAAGTTCGGTAGGGGTTCTACAAGTGGTCTAGAAGGGTCAGCTTGCTGGTTTTACCTTTCCGGAGTTCACGTTCAGGTTTGGTGACTAAGTGTTCGGATTTGCGGCGGCATTTTGCCGTATCCTACATCTTTATCCTTGCTATCTGCGTGCATGCAATTGATTGCTGATAACTTCGATCTGGACATGATGCCACTTTGTGGCATGGCTTCCGGCCAGTGCTGTGAATTGAATACATGTGGTTTAATGGGCTCGTAGATCTATATCCAGAAAACACCCTCTTCCACAAACCGAAGCAGCTAAGAGTTTGCAATACGGTTGATGGTATAAATCCTGCATGGCCCATAATAAGGAATCTACCATAATTCCCATAGTTTAGAGTCTTTAAGGTAATGCAGGATATGTATCATCAACAGTAGTAGTCCTGAGGACTCCCTAAACGAAGTCAGGTATGAAAAACCCCGACGGTTCGCCCGTCTCCCAATAGCCAGGATTGGAAACCTGCACTTCTACCCCGAACCCCTAAACCCTAAACCCGAAACCCTAAACTCTAAACCCCAAAAAGCTAAATAAACCCAGCTATAGTCTCCATTGTAGTTCCTGCTTTTGGTTAGCCAGTTCTATGGTTAGGATCAAGCGAACTACAATGGAGAGCCCTAGAAGGGCCTCCCAATAGTAGTCTTCCACGGCATACATCCTTCCCGGGATGTGGACCTTAGCTGGCCAAGCGCTTCAACAAAGAATATCAACCTCTGGAGCCCAAACTTAACCCAGACTCCTGTTGATGATATATATATATATATCCGGCATTACCCTAAGGACCCTAAACTATGGGAATTATGGTATATTCCTTGTTATGGGTAGTGCAGGATTTATATCATCAACCGTGGGGTTTAGGGTTTATGGGCTTTGAGTTACAAGGTCTCAGGCGTTGTCTATTCTGAAGGCCTTGAGGGCCCTATATAGGATGGGATGTCATGCTTGCAGCATTACTTTATTTCCGGTGCATCTGCCGTTTTTGGAGATCTCCAGGAAAGAAATCATACCTCCAAACGGAAACCATTCCCTAAACCCTAAACCATTGACAAAAAGAAACCGAGATGTGACAGACTAGGGCTCAACCAACAACGTTCGCTCCACACCCTCGCCGCTTCTGGTCAAATCTAGGGGCATCAATAGTTAACTTAGGATTTTGGGTTTAGGGTTTAGGGCTTTTAGGGGGTTTAGGGCCCCAATGTTGCAATCATGGCTCTCTTCGGCAAGGATAGGGGGAAGCGAGCCGAACCCACAAGATAATCTGAAGAAGGCCACGTTTGGAATCCAACAACTGTCTGAACCTCCCGTCTGGTCGCATTGAACTTCTACAGAACTCAAGTTAAGGCTTTCCAGACCCCTAAAGCCCCTAAAATCCTAAAGCCCTAAACCCTAAACCCCTAAAGCCCCTAAAATCCTAAAGCCCCTAAACCCTCAACCCCTAAAGCCCTTAAACCCTGTGATCCAAGAGCAAGGGGCAGGTTTCAGAGCGGTCTGGCCGTTGACCTTGTTGAAATAATTGGCGAAGTCGTCTGCTTTCAGAGTGGCACTCATCAAGACCACCTGGAGTTTAGGGCTTGCTATGTTTTGGGGCTTCGGGTTTAGGGTCTAACCCAAACCCAACAACCCCAAAATCCAAAACTCATTACTAAGCCCGGAGGCCCCACACCCAGCAGCAGCAGCAGCAGGAGGAACAGGAGCAACAGCAGCAACAGCAGCAACGACAACAACCCTGCATTCAGAAACACTACAGCGCCCACCATCATTATCGCTGCTCACAACATGACTTCTAGCCAGACCGTTGTCATGCCCTACGTGGCGCATCACACTTATTATGGCCACCAGTGCTCGTTGCAGACATGTTTTCGGCTAGCAGTGCCACATATCACTGCGAACTGCACCGCCCAAATTCCCGAAACATGAAACAGAGGACCTTCAGATGGGGCATTCGGCCGTTTAACATGGCTTCTTTGAGCAGGAGCAACAGGAAGTCGGTGTAAACCTGGCGCGGCCAGGTTGAGGCAGTGTTTTTTGGGAGTACGCATTTCGCTCGAGCTTGGACTCTTAGGATCTTTTAAGGGGAATGTAAGGCCAGGCAGCTGCTCATGGAGAGCAGTGAAGAGCGGTGACTACTGTAATGCTGCTTCTAACATACTGAATCTAAAACGAGCTTCTTGGCGGGAGTACCCATGGGCAGCATGCGCTGTCGTTGTTGCTGTCGCAGTCGTCGTCGTTGTCGTTGTCGTTCACTGCCGGGCTGCAGTGCTGTTGCTACTCTTCTTGTAAAAAACATTGGCCTCAAATGTGTAGTATTCAAAATAGTTGGAAACGATTCTAGTACCGGCGGTCCTGCGACCACTCTTTCTGTTGGCGCTGTTGATTTTGCTGTGCCTGGTGTTGCTGCTGTTGCTCTCGGTGTCATCATCTTCGTAGTCTGCGCCACGATCGTTAGTAGTGGTGCTGCTGCCGTTGTTGCAAAGGTTGAAGTAAGAATGGCGACAACAACGACAAAAGCTGCGAACCGCTTTCATGACAGCCGACGCTTCGAGCATAACGTGGACTTCTGCACGTCAGCTCCTTTGCCGACGCCCAGATGTTTGCTGGGGCACAAGCAAGGTTGAGGGCTGAGGATTTTGCAGCCTTTCATCAGAAGTCCCGCTTCGAGGCTGCTGTAACGAGGCCCGTGTCTTGGCTGTATACACTAACTTTAAAACTGATGTGGCCTCCAGGACTTTAGGATTCATGAACCTTAACTCAATAGTTCCACCGCGAAGAAAGTAAGATGCTTGATCCTACGTAAGCTAAGCCTTACAGCAAGCTGAGTGCCCCACGTCACGTTCGTGCACCTCGTCGATGATGAGGCAGCCGATGCTGTCCTGTCGGCTTCTCGCGTGGAGGATCTACCATATGATCTCCCAAAAGGTCCTATGCACTGTTTTTGGGGGATACTTCCCTAAATCATCAGTGTAATTCCGAATACTATATTATAGTACATAGGACCCAACGGATCTTCAATCACGACATCCCACAAGCTTGAAGAAGCAGCCCCTGAAGGCCTTTCAACCAGACAGCCCAAAGCACCTACTCCCTAGAACTGGTGGGGGCAGAAACGTTTCTGTGAAAGGTCTGTTACACGTTTATTTGTGAAATGCTATAGCGAATTCTTGTTTTTGGCGGCGAGCCCCATAGTGGAACTGTAGATTGGGGCCCTTTGTTTTGAGGTAGGCTGTTGGAGAAACCCTATAGACCCAACACTCAAAACCCTCAACCCTGCCTTAAGCCCAAAATCCTAAATCCTAAAGTCGAAGCACGAAGCCCTAAAGCCCAAACCCTAAACTCAAAGCTGCAAGCAATGCGAGGCTCCGCTTCAACCTATTGGGGATTTAGGCCAGGGGGCCGTTGCTGTGCGCGCAGATCAGAACCCCTTTTGCAGATATGACGGGTTAAACTTCAAAGGGCTTAGGGTTTAGGGTTTAAGGTCTCGGCGTGTCGCTTGATGGCATGTTGCTTTTTGAAGCACGCTTGCACGGATGAAAGCATCAGGGAGGGTAGAACTCGTACTTGTAACTTTTTCTTTGCTTAGGTGTAGCTTTTCAGTTTCTTCAGTAAAAACACTTAGTTGTAACCTTTTCTTGGCTCTGAACACAGCAAATCTCTGCAGATGGTTGCAAAACTGGCATCTCAGTTGTAGCTTTTTTCTCTCAGGCGTAACTTCTCACCTTCTTCACTCCGAAGGATTTTCGCCTTCGGAATTCACTCCTCAGTGTTTTCAGTTGAAAGTTCCTGCTGGATTCACTCCCTAGGGCTTTGGCCTATTCACTCCTTAGGATTCTTAGGGTTGTCGTCTTCGGTCAAGGGTTCCTTCTCTCCTTAGGGTTTTCGTCTTTGGGTCACTCCTTAGTTTGTTCGTCGTCGGGAAAAGGTTCCTGCTGGATTCACTCCTTAGGGCTTTCGTCTTGGGAATTCGCTCCTTACGGTTTTCGTCTTGGGTATTCACTCTTTGGGGCTTTATGTCTTGGGCCACGCGTGCGCCGGGTTGGGGCAAAGTGCGGTAGGTGGGGTACTGGGGGTACGTAGGCGGGGCAGGTGGCAGGTTGGCTAGGTGGGGTACGTGGGGTAGGTGGGGTCAGTAGGAAAAGGATAAAAAAGTTACAACTAAGCCTGCTACCTCGTGGTCTTCCGGCAAGCCGTTGGGGACTTGGAAATGGCAGGAATTGAACAGGACACTGTAACAAACGCATGGAACAGAATATAGGCTTATACAGTGTGATGCACGGTACCACAGAAGGTGAAACAGTAAGATCAAAACCATCATATTGTACTTGCATCGTATAGTGGGAAAACGTGGCTAGCTGTGTTGTATGTGTGCAAGTATGTATGCATGCATGCATGCATGTGTAATTTGCAAGTCTTGCACGTAACTTTGTCTGCCTGTCATAGCATTACTAACTGAAATGTACAAACCCGCCCCCGCAACCTGAGGCCGTGACCAAGGTGGGCTCACTATGCAGTCTCCGCAACACGATGGCCGTGGTGGCATAGATCAGGCCTCTCTTCAAGACTTAAGGTTGACGGCCTGTAAATAAATGTCACCTACTGGCCCCACCTAGTGTCACTTTAAGCTTGAGGGCTTATGCCTTACGCTTGAGGGCTTATAGAATTTAGGATTTAGGGTTTAGGGACCCTTCTGTGACTTATGCCGTTCATGGTTAGGTTTAGGCTTTCTTTGGGGGTGTCTAGACTCGCTCCCACATCCCGAAATCCTATGTGCCCATGTCCCCTGCTTCAACGCTCATCCTAGTCGAACGCTGCTTCCTTGCTACTGCCGCGAGCACCGTGCTGCAAAAAGGAAGTAGAACATTTTGGCTTTATGCTGTTGCGGAAGCTCTTCCCTAAACCCTAAACCCTCAACATACTCCGAGGACATCCAGGTGCCAGGCGAGTCGTCTCACAGAACTTGTTGATGAAACGGATCTGATATCCAACCTACGTCGGATCAGCTCTGCAGGCTAGACACAAATTATAAAAGGTCTTACATACTGTAGGGGCCTTAGTAAAGGCTTAAGCGGTATCGTCATCGGCTCTTGTGGTATACTATGGTTTGATGATTATAATAGTAAGGAGCCCGAAGTACTGTACGTCAGGTAATTTTTCAGTCTTCTCGGCTCCTACATTATGTTCGGTGGAGAATCAAGCTCGGGTACAAGGCTTACGGTTTGGGGTTTAGGCGGGGTGCAAAGTTTAGGATATTGGGTTTCGAGACTTGGGTAGAGTGTAGGATCAGCCTGCCGGTAGCTGCGAATCTGCGACAACGACCACTACGACTACAAATGCTGATGCTGTTCTGCGATACTGATAGTGACAGTAACGATTCCCCAAACGAGTACTTGTACGAATGATCATGCCCATGCTCGAACGCGTTCTCCTACTCACACTCATACTCTCACTGATACCCAGGTCCCCCAAAATGAAAACTCGAAAAGTGTTTAGATCAGTAGGGAGTCTTTATCGCTACTGTCACTTTGGGAAGGGATCTTGGTTTTGCTTCGTGTTCTTGCTCCTGCTTTTGCTCCTACTCTTGCTCTTGCTCTTGTTCCTGCTCTTGCAGTTTTTCCTGCTTGATTGTGCTCTTTCTCTTGCTGTTGCTCCTGCTCTTGCTCCTTCTCCTGCTGTTGCTGCTCTTGCTCCTGCTCTGGCTCCGGCTCTTGCTCGGCTCTTTCTACTACTCTTGCTCCTGCCCCTGCTCTTGCTCCTGAACCCCC
>CAJNJA010017765.1:683-10843 GCA_905231915.1 Symbiodinium necroappetens
GCCGCGCGCTCTCGTTGCTCGTAAACCCCCCCCCCCCCAATTTTTTCGGCATTGTCGGACGTGGGCGCTGGAATTGCTTGTCCAGCCGTGTGCTACTTGGAGAAAGGAGTTTGGGAGGAGCTTCAAAAAGCTTGGGAATGGTCCGGGAAGGGTCGGAAATCCGGAGTGGCTCTCAAGGAGCCATCGGAGAAGGACCCCCCTTTGGACCACGGAAAGCTTTCTCATGGGCCTATGCAAGACCCTCCAAGCCCTCAGTCTTGTCCAGTTGTGAGTTCAGAGTTCGCAGTTCAGAGGTTATGTTAGGAGCGAAGGGCCAATGCGCATGCTGTTTCGAGCATTCCTGAATAAGGAACACCTTGTTTTCTCGGGGTCTAGATCCCCAAATCCCCCACACCCTAATCCTTACAAGGCAAACCCTGAAACCTACAGTGCCTACAGCCCCATTCCGCAAACCCCACACCCTAAACCCTGAACATTAAACACAGGAGGTGGAAAACGAGCGCAACCTGCTACGCGAGAAGCTTGGGCGCTTGGAGAAGCACGAGCTCACGCTGATTGAGGCTGCGCTTTAGGCTATGTAGCGTTTAGTGGTTTCAAGGCTCAGGTGTTGGAGTTTCAGGAATTTAAGTTGCAGGGTTTGGCGGTTACGGGTTTGATCACGAATGCCCTCGTAGTTTTGCTCATCCCCACAGACCATACTCCACCCCCTGACCCTTTGGTCGTCTAAGGGTGCCTTGGAATGACAAGTCCATTACATATCAGCTGGTGCTGCGGACGACAGTGGCCGGAGGCCTTTAGAGCTCAATATCCGAAAAGCCGCCGTGTTGCGCCGAGCAAAAGGCAGAAGGCGGTTGAGGGCGCGGGGCTGCGGGTTGATTAGGGTTTAGGGGTTTAGGGTTCAGGGGAGACAGTTTCAGGGTCTCCAGATTCGAAGCTCAGGGTTGGGCCATAGAGACTACGATGGAGGCTGCACCTCTTCTCAGCAGCTCAAAGCTCACGGGTTTTCTTTGCCAAGGCTAAATGGCGGAACGAAGTTGGAGGCTTGCAGAAAGTTTACGTAGCTAATTTGCGACCTGCGCGTGATGCCCAACTCCACCTCTTTGTAAAAGCAAAGACTGCATCACCAAGATCTTTCGGGCTTCCCAGCCCTAAATCCGATTCACTTGCGGTGTGGGCTGCCGGTTTTGCTGAAGTTAGGGCCCAGGCCTACTGGGGTGTAGCTCACGGCTCGTTGAGTTCCGGATCCTAGAAGGCAGGGCACTCATCAACAAGTGCTTAAGGCCAGTCCAGCCCTACAAGGCCTATTATCCAGATTCCAGAGACTTGTACCTTTTAGCCTTTGCCAAATGCAGGAACGGCGCAACCTCCAAAAGCAGTTGAACGACTTGAACCTCGTGCACCGTACTGTGCAGATCGAGCTGAACCGCAAGGTGTCGCCCAGTTGTTTGGAGAGCCCTCTTGGTATCTTAAACCTAAGCCCTTAACCTTAAACCTAAACCACGACCAGAGCGAAGAGCATGACAATCTTGATCATCATGGTGGGCTGGGGTTATAGGTGTGGAAATTTGCGCAGAACTTCGTGCTCTCTGAGACCCCGCCATGCCCTGTTAGATGTTATCTGTGTAAGTTTCATTTCTCAATGCGTACCCGGATGCAGGGGCTGATAGGTGCAAGGGGGATCCGACCCGGCCAAATCCCCACCTCCAAACCACACAAATCCCGACGACGCCAGGTTGATCAAGTCGAAAGGGCGGAGACGTCGCTGAAAACTCTGCAGGCGGGCATGCGACCGGAGGTGTTCAGGGTTTAGGGCTTTCAGATTTCATGCTTTTTTTTGCTGTAGCGCTTCTGGGGCGTTTAAGGATGTGTTCGAGCGTCAGGGTTTAGGCCTTTGGGGTTTTTGGGCAGGCTAAGCTGATCAGCACACTCCACCAACATGCCGAATGGCCGCGAGAGCCGGGGAGACGTTCCCTGAAGTTCCCTGTGTTTGCAATATTGTTGTTTCATTCATTCATCGAATTATTGCCATCGTCATGGTCATGATTCACCCGCTTCACCATCGCCGTCATCCATTGCCTGCATCGTCATCGCCGGCAACCATCCCCGTCGTCATCGTCGTTGTTGTCCTCGTCATCGATTTCGCCGCCACCATCTTACTCCTCTTCTGCCTCCGTGTCACCATTAGCATCACCATCATTATCATCATCATCATCATCAGCATCATCACCACCATCACCATCACCATCACCATTACCATCATCATCACCAGTATCATCATCACCAGTATCACCAGCAGGATACTTCCCTCCTCCTTTGTCAGACTGCGGCCTTAAGGAGGAGGCCCGGCTTACCAAAAGCAGTGGTTTTGCTTGACACTTTGTTGTTGTCATCTGTTTTAATGGAGATGTAGTTGCCTACGCTACTCGAAAGCCCTGCTTCTGCAAGTCCCCCCCATCGTCAGCTTTAACACTTCGAGGTCTGCAAAAGCCCGTAGGCTTTTCCGCAACTTCGCCTGCCCACAACCCCGAACTCTGCAGGTCTCGCACCAGGAGTTGCAAGATATCCATCGCACGATGGGCGTCGAGCTGGACAATCTCCGGGAGGCAGAGTTGCAGCCAAGGGTTTAAGGCTAAGGGTTTTTTTTGGGGTTTGGGGTTTAGGGCTTAGGATTTAGGGCTTTGGAGCTGCAGTGAAGTTGTCGGAGAAACTCGCTGCTGGAACTTAGGGTTTCCCAACCCTCCAAAGGGCCGCCGCGGTGAGGGGTGAAAAAGCGTAAGCAGGACTTGGATCGGCTTTCATGTTGCCCTTTGTTGGAAGCCTCAGAAATCCTAGTGTAATGTGGACGCTTAGAATAATGACCCATATATGATTCTAAGGGTTTTTTTATTATAGCCTATACCATTAAAGAGCCCCAAAACCCTATTCTATTTATTAAGGCCCCCTACCTTAGAGCCCTAAGCCGCATGATCTTTTTTGTCAAAGGACGCGGTCAGATCAGAGCCTCAAGTCTCAGCAAAACCCGCTTTGGGTTTAGGGTTTAGGGTTTGTGGTTTAGGGCCTCAGACGGTTTAGGCACTGAGGGCGTGAAGCCTACGACAACTTCGGGGCTTAGCAGCTCACCTTTAACTTTAACCTTTTGGGGGCGTATGTAATCCTACTACAATTCAAGAGGTGACCTTCTTTGGGCTGGGGTACGCAGCCCCTCAGACGTACCCTCAACACTCAAGCCTAAGACCCGAAACCCTAAACCCGAAACCCGAGACCCTAAAGCCGAAACCCTAAACCCGAGGACTGGGAACCCGCTGCGCCATGAACCCCAACCCATAAAGGAAGCCCCGACGCCGCTACTTCAGGGTCTAGGGGTCTAGGGTTTAAGGATGTCTATGGCCGTAGGGATGAAGCTCCCTGTTTGACTTTCCATCTTCGGCCATAACAGGGATGAATGTTTCCATAACAGGGATGAATGCTTGACCAGGCTTGAACCCAAAGCATCTCGAAGCCCGAAGCCCGAAAGCCCAAAGCCCTAGCTGACGTAGTAATCTCAATATCTCGCAAAGGCTTTGGGGTTCTCTCTGGTTTGATGAAGACATTTAGCAATTTGTAACTTTTCTTCTTCAGGCTCCTACATCAAGCCCCCTTGCACCGCAATCTGACCATGCGGTCTGTTGTCTGGGTACTAGCTGTAGACTTCCTGCTGTGTTTGAAGGGTGCTCATGCCTTCTCTGGTCCCTGTACTTCCGGTTGTTCCCTTAATCCCTGCAAAAGTCTCTCAGTTGGACCAACATTAAACAACAATCCGGGAGCCTCGACCCTGTGTGTGTTGAGGGTGTTCGGGGCTTGAGGATCTAGGGCAAGGCTCGCCTAAACCCGTAGCCCAGAATGTTTTCTATTTTTTGTTCAGTCCTGGGTAGTGAGTGTGTGTATGTATGTATGTATGTATGTATGTATGTCTGTGTATGTATGTATGCATGCATGCATGTATGTATGTCGTACGTACGTACGTACATGTGGGTAAGAAAGCAAGTAAGCAAGCAAGTAAGTAAGTAAGTATGTATGTATGTACGTACGTGTGGGTAAGTATGCATGTATGTACGTATGTATGTATGTATGTATGTATGTATGTATGTATGTATGTATGTATGTGTGTGTGCGTGCGTGCGCGCATATGACGATGATAGATAGCAAGCGAGCCAGGTGGAGAGAGAGAGAGAGAGATAGACAGACAGAGAGACTGACTGACCGATAGACCGATAGACCGATAGACAGATAGACAGATAGACAGATAGACAGATAGATAGATAGATAGATAGATAGACAGTCGTTGGACCCTGCTTCTCCGCAGGCTGTGATCATAAAACTGCAAGAGAAATCCAGTGCAAGCGCTGGGCCTCCCCTAGAGCACTTGCTCTTTGTCGTCTCGTAACCGGCTACCATGAAAGGAGCGATAAGAGTGCCATGAGACAGGATGTGCTGCGCTTGGACGACCAGCTGACGAAGGAGGTACGACGACCATGCACCTTCATGCACTCAAGCGCAGCACCTCACAGTTTCAGGTCCTGCTACGAACAGTTGGGCCATCTTGTGTTCAGGGCTCATGGTTTAGGTTTTCTGGAAGGGTAGCATTGAGACAGGTGGGCCAGTTTAGGGAGTTTGGACTTCTGGTTATTTGACGTTGGGTTTCTGCTCTGGGTTTCGGCATTTTGGTTTAGGGGTTTAGGGTTTAGCTTACGGCTTACGGGCTAAGCAAGCTTGTGCATACAGGCTTCACTTTAACCAGCTACTAGTTACTAGTATCTTGCGATACGCACTTTTACTTGCTCGGGTCTGATTTTCCATTGCTTCTGGTGCATAGGACACCACAAACCCGAAGCCCCAAACTGCAAGTGGGACCGGCCGAATTGCGCTCAAAAAGCTGGACCTCAAGCATCTGTCCAAAACCCTGATAGACCGACAACTTTTTCCAGCACTTGCGCCAACGTCATAACTGAAACATGTATGTATGCTTGTAGGCATATATATATACACATGTATGTATGTGTATACATATACAAGCACAAACAGCTGTAGTACTAAACCTCAAAACCCGAGACCTGCTGAAGCTATCTCGCCTGCGCAGACGGGACTCCGGAAGAGCTTGCAGGAGGAGAAGAAGACTCTGATGGCGCAGGTGTGCTTTGTGAGGGTTTAGGGTGTGGGGTTTACGGGCTTTGGGTCTGGGGTTTAGCATTCAGGGTTTCAGGTTTAGGGTAGGTTTGGCCCTTTCTTTCCCTGATGCATTCCGACTCCAGTTCTTTGTTATGTTGCTGGTGTTGCGCATGTTGTTGCCTCGGGGATCTTGCAGGTCATGGGAATATGCCAGCAGGATACAGTACAACTCTCATTTGTGTATTTCTTTTATATTCTCGGGTAGCTGTTTCTGTAGCTGCCACAGCGTTTAGGGTGAGTCCGAAATCCAAGCCCAGAATCAACAAAAGATAGAGACTGAAAAGTGCTGAAGCCCTGAGCCCCTGAAGGCCATGAGAGGTTTTGTCGCCTTTGAGGGTTTGAAGACTGTCGGGCTTCACGGCGCGGTTTGGCTAAGCTGCTTGGAGTTTTAGGCGTTGTTTTGGGGGTTGAGAGTTTAGGGTTGGTTTTTTTTTGGGGGGGGTTTCGGGAGTCGGATTTATTCGGGTGTAGGATTTTGGGGTTTTAGGTTCAGGATTAAGGCTTTAGGGGGTTTAGGTCCTGCGCCTAGGCCAGCGCGCTTAGGAGGAAGGGTCGGCGGCTAAGGCGCCTGAGGCTGAGGGAGTGGTCCCATGCGTGGCTCGCCCAAGAGGCTTCCTGAACTTGACTCCGAGTCGGACCCCACGCTTCAGGGTTTAGGGTTTTGAGTTTTAGGGTTTTAGGGTTTTAAGTTTTAAGGTTTCAAGGCTTAGGGTTTTGAGTTTTAGGGTTTAGGGTTTAGGGTTTTAAGTTTCAAGGTTCCAGGGTTTTTAGGGTTTAGGGTTTTAGCGTTTAAGGTTTTAGGGTTTTGTGGTTTTTAGGGTTTTAGGGTTTAGGGTTTAAGCCCTGTGCCTTGAAGCCTCCAGGTGCAGAACTTGGTGGTGCAGCTGGAGACCTCCCGCTTGGCAGCCGCGAGCTTACGGTTATGCTTGGCTTAGTCTCTTCATCCTGTTCCCCCAAATGCTGGGCAGGTTTTTCGGGGGAAGTTGACACTTTTGAGTCTTCCACTCCTCCAAAGCACACCCGAAGCTTTCGAGCCTGTCATGGGTGGAGCTCGAAAAGCTCCCGTTTTTTGAGACTTACTGGGGCCCCGACGTGGTTTTGGGGTTTAGGGTTTCGGGTTTCGGGTTTAGGGGTTTGTGGGTCACGGGTTTAAGGTTTGGGGCCGTGTGCAGCCGCAACGCCGGCAAGCTGACGAGGTTGACTCCACACAGCGGGAGCTCACAGACGTCACCAACAACAAGGCCTTTGCTCCTTCTCCTTCAGGCTGCTAGGAAACAGTGCTTTAGGGGTGGAAGGTTTAGGGTTTAGGGTTTAAAATTTAGGAACGCATGCCCGAGACCCAAGTAAGGGTAAGTAAGGTCCGAGGTCGACGACGATGATGAGAACGACAAAGATGGACGAGTAGTAGTAGTAGTAGTAGTAGTAGTAGTAGGTATTAAGACTGACCTATGGTGCTTGATCAGCGTCAGCAGCATCAGCGTGCTGATGAGGGTTCATGTGATTGTACGAATGATGTCTTGTCTTGCCATTTCTGTTTTATGGCATCGTTGCTATCACTGTTTTCCGTACCCGCAGCAGGACATTTGCACTCATATTCGTGGTGGTGCTGGGTGTTGGTCGTCTCCGTTGTCACAGTTCTGGTCGTGTTCGTCGAAGTGATCGCTGTGGCTGTAGCCGCAATCGCACTCACAACGACGGTCGTCGCCAGGCAGCAGCCATAGGAGGAGCGGCGGTACTGTATCAGCAGTGGCACCAGCAGTAGCACGAGCAGTAGCACAGGAGGAACAGAAGTGCAGCGGCAGCAGCGGCAGCAGCGGCAGCAGCGGCAGCAGCAGAAATCCCCTCCCATCCTTTTTGGCCATGTCTGGGAGGTGCGGCTGGAGAGCATCCTCCGCGACACTAAGCCTCTTGGCTTTTTTGGGTTTTCTGACAGGACCAGGGGAACTCAGCAACTTGGTCCTCGAATAAAGGTACTATCGATGTGAAGCTACGCAGCTCATGTCTTGCTATGACCCCGCTTGTAATGATCCATGCGCCTGCGGGCAGGTCCCCACTACAGCAATGGACAGTTAACTTAAGAGAAGTGAAATATGGGAGGGCACTGCTAGGGGAGGTGGTTGGATCATATTGCTCTGTTCCAGCGAACTCTGGTGGTGCTTCAAGCGTAAACTTGCAAGAAGGTCAACGGCTTCGAAGTTTTGGTGTAAAGGGAGCATCGCCATCGTTTACCGGTCCAATTCTGCGCATGGCATGCGCATGGTTGATGGACGGTAGTGCCCTAAGCCCCCAAACCCCAAACCCTAAGCAGTAAACCCCTAGACCCCTGCTTCGGCCCGCCTCCATACCACATCAGCCTCCTGAGCCTCCGAAGATGGTACAGCGCTGAGCACCCAAGACTCCTAACTGGCCGACCTACCCTAAACCCTGCGGTTGAAAATCCCCGACATCTTAGACTCCTAGACCGCCTCCATGAAGTCCTAGCCCCAGGCCCTAAATGCTGGAGGGAACCTTACACCGCCGGCTCTTCAGAGGAAGAAGACAAGAGATAAGCCCTAAGCCCCAAACCCTAAGCTCTAAACCCTAGGCCCTAAGCCCAAAGCCCTAAACCCGAAACGACAACTGGGCTGAGGTCTGCCATGCAGAAGATGACTCTGGAGCAGCAGGTGGGGGCTTGATAGCATGAGGGGCACTACCGGGTCCTGAGCCACTAGAAGGAGTATTAATATTAGTATTTCTATTGGTATAGTTGCAATAGTATCCCATGATAGCCCTCTAGAAGTCCAGTGATCCGTGTTCCTGTTATCTATTGTAGGGCTTAGGATAGCCCTAAACCCTATATAAACCCTAAATTCTTAAACCCTAAACCCTAACCCTAAACCGTGAATCCCCAAACCCTAAACCCTAAAATTCCTAAACCCTAAACCCTAAATCCTTAGTCTCTGGCACCCAGGTGGAGCAAAAGTCCCACGCCCAGCGCGTGGCGATGTTGGAGAAGGCCGAGAAGCCTTTTCTTGTTTTTTTTTTTTGTGGCGTCCGACGCTGGTAGTAAGGGTTTCTATAGGGTTCTGTAGTAGGGTGCCCTTTAAGGGGCGCTATGAGGTTCCAGAATGGGGTAGCCTTAAAAGCCATGGGCTAGAGAAGCTCCCGTCAGAACTTGACCAGGGTTTGGGGGTTAGTCTTTGGGGGCACTTTGGATTTGCAGAAATGCATGGGCTTTACATGGCCAAGCGAGATGGCCCTGGAAGTCGAAAAGTAAAGTCTTGGGCAAGGGTACTGCAAGGCTCGCGGGTAGTTGCGAGATCTCGCAGATGTATAGGGTTCAGGATTGCAGGATTTGGGGTTTGGGCTTCTAGGGCTAGGGTCGTTTAAACCTTCTATATTAATTTTCCAGATGTACAGGGTTCAGGATTGTAGGATTTTGGGTTCCGGGGTCCAGGAGGCTTTCATTGATGTTAAGGCCTCCATGGGAGGCTGAACTCCTAAGCCTTACCCAATTGCAGGGACACCCTTGGTCTGGACGCAGTTAGAGTCCGTTTGTTCAGAAGCCGGGTGTAATTTAATGTCCCTAAGTGAGCCTTGAAAACTGCAAGCCCTAAGCCCTAAGCCCTCAACGCGCAGACCGTACTGTACCTAAACCCCAGCCTCTAACCCCAAGCACCCTAAATGCTCTAAACCCTACAGCCTCAACGTTTTGGAGCTCGATTGGGGAGGCTCTTCCCCAAGCCATCTTTGTAACAATACCTCTAAGAAACCTACAAAAACCTCATAAAAGCCATATAAGTCCCCTGAGGCCCCTGGTAAGGACCCTAAACCCTAAACCCTAAACCCTACCTTACGAAGCCCTCTCTTGGAGGTGATCTCTGACGAGAGAGCGGAGCGGAGAAATCTCGTGAGCGAGACCATGGAGGCTGCTCGGAAACCGACTTGTTTAAGGTTTAGAGGGTACAGGGTTTAGGGTTTAGGGTTTAGAGGGCTTAGAGGGCTTAGGGTTTAGGGTTTAGGGTTTAGTTTTGAAAGGGTCCCCAGCGGGTGGGTAGTTCTCTAAAAATTAGCACCCCTTTTTAGGTCCCCAATGTAGTACGGCACCCCGATTCACAGGACCGTAACAGGGACCCTAGTTTAGAGAGCTACCCAAGTGTTAGTTTAGGTGTTAGGGTCCATTGTTTAGGGTCCCTGCAATTTCGGGGTTCCGTCTAACAAGGATCCCAGTGTCCAGGGCGGGCTCTATGTCAGGGTTCAGGCAGGGTGAAGGGCTTAAAGGATCTATCGGGTTTCTTAGGCCTCGCAGGTCTTGCAGGGCTTGTAGGGCTTGCATGGTGTATAGGGTTCATAGGGCGGCTTTATAGGATGTTTGTAGGAGATACACGGTTAATAGGTTTATATGGTCTAGGGTTTAGAGACGAGAAAGAGCTCTGGATTTACCAAGGGCTCAGGTGTTCACGATGAGGAGTTCATGGAGATCTACCAGACTTTAGTGTCTAGGCCGTAGAGTTTAGATTCCCCGGCTCGGATGGTTTAGACCTTGGGCTTTGAGGGACTGCCGGGTTGAAGTTTGACGTGGAGTTGGGGTTGATCTCGTGTGACAATGTCGGGGTTCCCATCAACTTGTGTGAACCAAGGTTTCGCAGAGATTTATAGTAGGAATGCGGCGCTGGTGTGGAAGGTATAAACCTCAAGTGTCCTCCGTCTCTACCATACCATACCATACTAAACTGAACTCTACTATTCAATACTATACATGACAATACAATACGATACAGTAGTTACTATGCTCTACAATACTATGCAATACTATACAATAATACTATACAATACTATACAGTACTATACAATAATACTATACAATAGTACTACTATACAAGACTATACAATACTATACAATACTATACTATCTACAAGGTCTCACGTCGCGCGGCCAGTTCCCACTGAGCACCGGGCATGTGTTTCTTCATTCC
>CAJNJA010017767.1:0-10842 GCA_905231915.1 Symbiodinium necroappetens
CTACCGCTACCACTAGCACTAGCACTAGCACTAGCACTAGCACTAGCACTACTACTACTACTACTACTACTACTACTACTACTACTAACTACTACTACGACGACGACGACGAGAACAGCCACTTACATTGCCATGACGACAGCGATTGCCAAAACGACTTTTTACTTTTATTGCCCCTGCTGCTGTCTTTGTGGGCATCTGCACGTCTGTAGAGGGGCTGGGGAGTCCTACTGTGTCAAAGGTTGGGCCCGATTTTTAGCAGGGAAGGTTGCTGGAACTACTATCGAGAATCCGGGAGCGGAGCATCTGGTCGCCCAGCCACTTGCGAAGCACACGCCGAAGGTCTGTACGATTTGGGGTTTGTCGCAGATGCTGCCGGGGTTGACCCGACAGCCCTGCACCCTAAAGCCCTAAACAGTGCCAGGCCTCCGACAAACCGCAGGAACCTGGAGAAAGCAAGGAGCTGACATCGGCTACCGATTTCGACAGAGGGTTAGGGTAGACTGGCGTCTGGGATACAAGGCGATCAGCATGCCACGCTTCAAGATGGCGGCTTCAGTGTGCACCTTTATTTCTGGGGATGCTGCGACGACGGCGATGATGACGATGGCGATGACCGTTCGCACCACTCTTGCAATCACTGCTTTCAGCATCGTTGTCAGTGCTGTATCGTATTCAGTTTCCCTATCGGCATCGGAATGGTTGCGCAGGAGCAGCAGCAACAGCAGCAGCGGGGACAGGAGCAGCAGCTGTGCACTGTGAACACCCTAACCCTTCCTTTCGTCCGCAGTTGCTCTTGACTTGAGGCCGCACAGTCGAGGCGGTTGCAATGTAGATCAAAGTAGTGATTAATTTGAAATCGTTTGGGTGCTATAGAAAGAACCACCCGGCCCGCGAACCCCAAACCCCAACCCAGAACACACTGAGGGCCCACCTTCGAGGCTGCATGAAGGCACAGTGCTCTTGCAGCTTGTAACGAGCTGCTAAGAATCATCTTTCGTAGCCTCATTGGCCGCGCATTTCATAGCCAGTCGAGGGCCGAAGGATGTCGCGACTGAGGGTAGGCTTCAATCCCCGCGACTCTTTGGAGAGCGAATACGACGCAACTAATCCTTGCCGAAGCTGAGATCCAAAGCCACGAAGCAACGGACAGCCTTGGTGGCTGCATCTGAATACGCTTGAACCTTGAGCCTCAACCCGACACCAGGCAGAATCCCAAACTCCAAAGACCAGAACTTCTAGGCCGCTTCAAGTCCTTACCGCGAGGACCCC
This sequence comes from Symbiodinium necroappetens, assembly GCA_905231915.1. NCBI lineage: Eukaryota > Dinophyceae > Suessiales > Symbiodiniaceae > Symbiodinium > Symbiodinium necroappetens. The sequence goes on from CAJNJA010017767.1 coordinate 1,273, forward strand.
AAAGAGCCCAGTCTGGAGTCTGCCAAAGCCGCCCAGGATCACAGCAAACATAGGGGGGACGGTCGGCTCTTTGCCATACTGCATATGTGCATACATAGGCACATTGTGCTCACATGTCTGTGCATATACATGCACACACACACACATATATATATATAACACAATATAATATCATATCATAGCATATAATATCATATAATATCATATCATATCATATCATATAAGGTAATAGAATAGAATAGAGTAGAATATAACATAATATTATATATATATCATATCATATCATATCATATCATATCATATCATATCATATCATATCATATCATATCATATCATATCATATCATATCATATCATATCATATCATATCATATCATACAAAATAAGATAAAATAATATCATATAATATAATATGACTAATATATTTAATAATGTAAATATAAATATACAGATATAAATATAAATATAAATATAGTATAATATAGTATAATATAGTATAATATATTTTAATATAATATATATATATATAGAACTTAAAACATGTACACATGTACATACATACATACATACATACCTGCACATATCTCTCTCTGTGTGTGCATGTGTGTTTGTTTGAACTGCGTTTACCCGTCCTTAAAAGAACCTGTAACCGTCAACTGACTCGAACCGTAACCCTACACCCTGAATACTGAACCCAACCACCCTAACCATAGCTTTTAGCTTTGGGGGTTGAGAGGGCATGGCCTGGGATGGCTCGATTCTGTTGGCTCAACGGCCATTGCATTATCGGGCAAGAATACACCGAATTTGACTTCGAATGTGCGTCAACATGCTTCAAGGTTCGGGGGTTGGGACTCAGGATTCTTGGTCACGGACTCGGGGGCTTGCAGGGTTCACAGCTCCTCGTTTGGGTGCCAAGTTTAGGTCTTAGGGCGAGAAGGGGAGATTGGCAGTTCTCCGAGTTCGTTGAGCCCGGGTGCCCAAAGGCAAAACAACGCATGCGGCTTCGTTTGGGAGTTCAAAAAACAAGTTGTACAGCTGGCTGGGCACGTGGGATCGACACTCCGTTAACCGGTTTCAGAAATACTGGCTGCGCAGAATGCGAGTGATAAGATACGTTCTTGATAAATGAATATTTACACTTCTTGTCTTCGAGACCCCCTCCTGAGGTCCTGGCGACTGTGGTTGAGATCCAGGAATGTGAGAACTACCTAAAGCTTCAGCCACTATTCGACATGAGATGCGCCACGATCCCAACTTCTTAAACCCCAGACTCCAAGCCCCTAAGCCCCAGAACCTTACCGGCCCAAGCCTCAGATCCTACCCTTCGGTGCTTTGCTGCATGTTCGTTCGCCGTACAAGGAGCTGCAAAAGCAGGCCCTGACTCCGAAAGAGGTGGGAGGGAGCGTGCGTATCAGCGGCTCCTCGTGTCAACTTTCAGGGCTTTGGCAGGCTTTGGGGTTCTATACCCCGCAAGTATTATTCACTTTGTGTGTGGCTCAGGGTATGGGTTCTTTGTGCCGCCTCAGACCCTATCGAGAGCTGAAGAATTCGCGGATTCGGGGATGAGATGCCCCCTAGCTGATCTAGATGCAGTGTCATGTTTGTTTTTTACTTTTACTTTCTGCTTTGGGGTGTTAGGAATAGCTCCAGGGTTCCGGCGCATGCACGATCCTAGGTTAGAGTCCACAGCAGATATTCTGGGGCCAAGGAAGAGCTAGGGATGGATCATGATTAGAGCTCAAGGTCGAGTTGAGGGCCTGAGGTCGACCTAGCGCCCTCCCAACTACCTTTAAGCACACCCTACCATACCATCCATTGGAGACTGTATATCATATCCATTCAGGCCACCTCGGGATGACTTGAGGGATCCTAGTTGGGTAATGGGCTCAGGGCGTAGAGTTCACAGTCTCATTGTGGCCGGCAGCGCGACACATGAAGAAGACCTGAGGCCTGAAGGCCTATGCATGACTCTGCAAAGATTTTTGGGAGATTATCAAGGGCTCAGTGTACGGGCAGAAGATGGGTCATCCGAAACCCTGGACCCTGAACCCGAAACCTCGTTGAATCCGAAAGCCTATAATTCCCGAGCCTGCCGCCTCCGAGCTGGAGCGGCTCCGGGAACCTCTGTGGGGAGCCTGAAACTATTCTGGATCTGGGAGATTGTTTTAGCAAAAACCGCCGGATAACATCTTTAACTTGAAGACCGCCTAGAAAAGAGCGGGTTCTATCCCTGGAGTCGCTTTGGAGTAATCCAAAAGCTGAAATCATCGCATGGCACAGCTGGAGGAAGTGCACGAGGCCTCGAGCTCCAAGGACTCCAAGTGAGGAGTTACGGGTGGCCGTCACAAGCAGCGGCAGGGCGCTGTGCCCTGTATATCAAAGAAACTGACACCTGCTGTATGTCAGGGTTTAGGGATTTCCTGAAGTCATTTATGCCATGAGGCTGTTGGTCGCGTACAGGGGGTGCTGCAGCCCTATACAACCTGTCCGGTGTGGCAGGGGCGAAGAAAGCAATCCCGATTAAAAAACAGCCATCAAGGCACGTTTACGTTTACACAAACCGCACCCGCCCTCTTTCTTTACAGAACCGCATGACTCTCTCTCTCTCTCTCGCCTCTGTGCGCCGCTCTTGCCTTCAGGCAGAAAAGATGAAGCGCAAGGCGGAAAAGGAGGACTGGGGTTTAGTAGGTTTTGCTTCTGGGGTTTTGGATATCTTCAAATTCGGCCAGGTGTAGTTTAAGAGACACCTATGTCTAGGAATATCATTGCATGATGTGGGGTCTTCAGAAAACAGAAGATCATGAGACAGGGCTCCTTCCTAATTTTCAATAAGCCCCCGTATGCTCATAAAACGGATCCATTCATAAACAGCTTGGTCGGCTTCTGAGGCTTGGTCTTCAGATTCAGATTTTCGGCAGGCACTGGGTGCTCCAGGGTGCTTGTAGGAGTTCGAAGCATTTGGGGTTTGACCTTGTGCGCCCGCGTTTTCGCACTGTTTTTGCTTTTTTTTGTGCATGGTCTGTTATTCACATAACCTGAAGCAGGTTTGGGATGCAAGGCAAGGGTCTACGGCTTAGGGTTTCCCTCTTGGGACGCTTAATTGGAGCACTTTTATGGGAGTATGTTTTGCGGCAGTGTCACCTGGTGTTTCCGACAGCCAACCATGTTCCCTGTCTTGCAGCCAACTCACCATCTTGGCAGTTTGAACTACTCGCATCCGTCAACCCTGGACGGTCAGACATGAGCCTGGGTTCCAGGCAAGTCGACATTCCGCCTAATTGGGTGAATCTTGTGCGCTGCTGGGTATGAAGATCGTGTAGCAGTCAAGCCTTCATTTATGTCCAAGCTATGGCCAGAGCTACGGCATCTTGAGCTTGAGGCGTTTGTTGTTTAGGATTTAGGGTGTAGCCAGCAGATGCTACATGCTTGTAGTTGACGTTGCTGATCTGGACAGTCCTCTTGACGCTTGCTACTGCGCTTTCGCGTGCTTCACCAGCTTCAAACGTTGAATCACGAGAGCTTTAGGGCGTAAGACCTTGAACTTGCGACTTTTTTTGTGTTTCTAGAGCCTAGAAGTTCAGAGCAGCAGACCGGAGCCGTTTAGGGGACCGAACAGCTTAGGTTCCTGTGTCTGCACGCCCCCTCCCAAACCCTCAGCTTCATAAGCCTATTACCCCTGTATGCAGTGAACCTTGGATTACTTGCACCTCTTTCCTTACAGCGTCAGACCGAAGTCTACGTCTCACGGTCGACCTGCGGCATGTAGGTTAGGGCATGTGGAAGCTGAGAATGGGGGATGTAAAGTTTTATAATCTGGGCTCCAGGGTGCCATTTGGGGACATTATGGTGCACTGTCTATATAGTTTTTAATTAGCATTCTTCAGAGTGTTGCTTGTAGCAGTGTAGCACATGCGAAACTGCACGTTTAAGCGTAGCTGTAGCAGCTCCGGAAAACTTGTTTTTTGTAGCTTGTAGACGAGACCAGGCAGGCTGAATATGCCTCAGAAGTCCATGCCCCAACAAAGGTGCCAGCACTAAACGGACACTGTTTCTCCAATGCCGTCAAGCCGATTCACAGACCAGCAATCTGAAGGTCAGAAAGTCCGGGGTCTACGAGTCTACAATCCCCTTACAACCCTGTTGGACTGTCGGAAATGAGCCGACAATCAGGAAATCGAAGCCGGATCCCGTTTTGCAGCCCCCCGAGCCTGAACCCTGGTCTCGTAAACTTGCGTAGCCCGGAACCTTGATTTAAGCGCTCGGAGCATAGAACGTCGAGAACGCAGTACCCCCGGAGTTCAGCTGACGCATCGTAAAACCATACCGCGGCCCGGCCGTAATTTCAGGTGGGTTGTGTGTTGGGGGAAATAATGGGGCTCTAAACGAAAGCAGGAGAGAGCTCGGCAAAAAGCCACCCAACTGCACTCGACCGACGGCCTTTCATGATAGGGGGGCTTCTTGAACATGTCGCTCCTCGTTCAGACAGAGGTGCTTTCTGTTTTCCTAGTTAACTAGAAGGTATCGGCATAATCTGGACCCGTGATGTTAATGATTTGGGGACTGCGCTAGGTTCCCGAGGCTTGAGCTTCGCATGCGATTCATAGAGGTTTGAACTAGCTTGCTTGTTGACTGCTGCAAGGTAGAGTGAGGAGTACTCTAAGCCTAAAACCAAAGAGCTCCCGAACCCCAGATTTCTTCTGAGTGTGGCAAAGGTGGCTAAAGCAGCCGAGGCTTGCAGACTGTTCTTTAATAATATGGGGCCAAGGATGTGGGACATAGGGCATTGTAGGAGACTACGTACTCCCAGGCTGCAAACCATTCTGTGATTCTGACATATGTTGTCAGCATCCCGAGTTTTGAGGGCGGGCCCGATACAGACAAAATTGTCGTCGTTTATTCAGTCTCTTTGTTTGGGCGGCTGTTCACCGTCCTTGCCGAGAACTTGCAGCACACCGAATTTCAGGGATACTGATTGCAACCCTGTTGGAAATTGTAGTCAGTGTAGCGTGTTAGACTCACCGGCACTACACGACCAAGCTCCAACGACATGGGAAGGTCTCAGTAGGCTGGGGCTTCGGAACCCGGAATCCGAAACCCTAAATGAGTAAGCCTCAAAAACCAAAGGCGTCGACCTCCTCAACATTGTGTTGTGCCGTCCCTTCCCCAGGAAAGCGCCCTTAAGGAGAAGATCCGCAAGGCTGGGCTCAGGATTTAGGGTTTGGCAAACGGCGTTAAGGGGGGTTTGGTGCAACGCCTCGGAGTTTGGGCTCCTAGCTTCCAGAAAAAATGGGCCTGGGGTCGGGATTTGGGGTTTTCGCTCTGGGCGCAGAGGCAGTGACCAAGCCTTGACCCCAACCAAAACCCAACGAGGCTTGACGTCTATGATTGTGAGGACCTTTGTGTTCGTGCAATATCATGTTGATGATTGTGCCTTGAGATATGATACGGCCGCTGCAAGAAAAAGCGAACAGAAAGTTCAAGGCTTACCTTAAGGCCCCAGGTCGGGTCTCCAGTTCAGGGGTTCCTACTTGAGATGTTTGGGGGTTTGGGGGTTCTGCGCAGGGCTTTGGTGTTGGGTTCTCGGGTTTCGGTTGAAGCTCGTGGTCAATGGCCTGTACCTGCCTAGACTTCCACCGCTCAGCATGTGAAGCCCTGAGCCTACCTAAAGCCCTACTGTAAGCTTCAAGCTAAGCCTGTATACCCTAAACCTCCTTCACCCGAAATCTAAAAGCCCAATTCTCAAAGCCTGAACTGTGACACGAAAGCCGAACCCACGAGCCTGCTGTGGCCCCGCACTATCGCCAAAACCTCGAATATCACGACATTGCAACCCAACACCCCTTTGTAAATCGCAAAGACTTCAATCTTAAAGCCTCGTAAATTAATGCTTCCTGTGAACCTTACAGGCCCTAAACCCTTACCACTTTCTTAAACCCCATCGACCCCAAACCCTTACACCTGAGTCGTCCCAAACCCCCAACCTCTTGAGCCCTATGACCTATGGGCTCTACACATTCAACCCAAGCCCTGAAAGCGCATAACCAAAACGAGTGTGGCAAGAAGCAAACCCTCAAACCCTGAGTCTCGAACTACAAAACTGAACCTCCCCCTGAAATAAAGAAACCGTTTACAGGCAAGACGGCACAATTTGTGCAGCCCTACACGTCAAAAAAACGCAACGGCAACAATGAACAAGGATGTGACAGAAGAGAGCTACTATGTATAGGATGTTAAGAGTATGCGGACAATCATAACACTAAGCCACAGTTATAGAAACAGAAAAAGACACCCCAGGAGCTCCTGGCAAAGGCCGGGTCGGAGCGTGGCGGCTTTGCCTCGGCCTCGCTGGGAGCCAAGGCCCGTCAAGGGCTCGCCCTGGCAGGTTTTAGGGTGCTCAGGGCCTTGGCGTTCTTGGGTTTAGGGTTCACGGAGTTTAGGGCTTTGGGGTTTAGGGATGGTTTAGGGAGTTTTGCTGGAGCTTGGGTTGTGGGGTTTTGGGATTGGGAGTTTAGGCCTCAGATTTTTGGGAATAGGGTGTGGGGCTTGGTGAGGATTGGTACGGTGCTGGGGTTTTGCGATTTTCGGCTTTTGACAGTGGAGCAATTTTGTGTGTTATGGGGTTGGATGGTTTAGTCTCACATCCTGTGAAGCCATTGCTGTAGATCGGAAGGTGAAGAAAAAGGAGAAAAAGGAAAAGAAAGACAAGACAGGCGGGAGAAGGGCATTGACAGTCGGACAGGTTCCGAGGTGAAGCGTGTCAAACTTGCGGACGGATGTTGATGAGGGTGATGTTGATGACGATGATGATGATGATGGTCGTGATAACGAAGATCATAATGGTGCTTGTGATGGAGATGATGGTGATGCTGATGATGATGATGATGATGGTGATGCTGATGGTAATGCTCTTGATGATGATGATGATGATGATGATGATGTGAGGACGAGACTGCTAGTTTGTGTGATCGCCAGGTTTCGATTGCATTTGTTTGCGCGGGCTTATTGGCATTACGCTACTAGCACTACTACCGTGATCTGACGTGATGTAAGATCCTTCCTTCATGCAACGACATTCAATATTGCCACGACCGCTGCTGCTGCTGCTTCCAGCCATGCCTAACCGCCTGCCTGCCTGCCAACCCCTGTCAACCTCAGTACCTACTGACCTACCGATCTAGCGATTTGTCTGCCTGCCCACTTGCCCACCTACCTGCCTGCCCACCTGCTGCTTACTTATCTCTCTATCCACCTCCTCCATCCGTCCATCTACCTCACTGTTCGTGGTGGGCACCGTCGTCATTGGTGATGTTATGCAGTAGTGTACATGCTTGAATTTTGTTTTGTTCTAATGTAGTTTCGGTTTCCATGTTGCATGTTGCCTCCTTTGGAGGCTGATTTGTGCTGGTTTAATGTGCGTGGCTTTCTCCCATCATCTTCTCCTCATTGTTAGAAAGTGCCATGCCGCTATCTTGCCTTAATCGTTCAATCCAAGAGCATGTTTATGCGTACTGCCGTCGACAATCATCTATCATCCACATGTTTTGGTCCACCCTCATCATCCTCCTCCAGGTCTCCTCGTCGTCGTCCTCCTCATCATCATCGTCATCATCATCATCATCAGCAGCATCATCAGCAGCATCATCATGATCATAGTTGCCGGGGTGCATCTCATTGGCATTAATCAAGATACGGCTCTTGGAAGTGCCGTGGTTCACAATGTTCCTGTTTCATTTCTTTCCACTGTCTGTTCGCTAAATAGTTATTGTGGCCAAGTCATATCCTTGAAAGGGCAAAGCCTTTTAACAGCATCGGGCTGGACTTCAGCATGCCGAGCCAAACCTGCAGAGCATTTTTCTGGCTTGGTCTAGCCATCAAGAACGCTTCAGAGGTTGGATGTATGTGAGAGTCTTAGTGGGGATCCATGGCGACTTCTTCAGCGACGAGGGATCGAAGGCTTTGGGGTTGGATATCTGGTTCGTTTGCTACCTTGCTAGACTGGATGGTTTCTGAATGAGGAGTCACCTACCCGAAGAAACGCAACCACGAATCCCGCAACCTCAAACCGCAAAACACGGGGACCCCGTGTTCATCGTAGTAGCTGCCCTTGCATTGTCTTCATGAAGAGGTTCAAGTCTTGAGGCCGTGAACTGCATGACCCACTATGAAGCCGAAGCCCGTCGAAAGCTCATGTAACCTTAAGCTCGAAACGCAGATAAGAATCATAAGACCACAAGGCTCATCCTGAAAATCCCAAGCCCAACACCCTGCAAGAGCGGGCTGACAAGCCTGCGAAACGGACATCTTCGCCGAAAGATCCGTCGGAGCAAAAGGCAGACCCATTGAAAGTGGGGTTTATACCAGTGACTGGCGAGTGGGACCTTCAAGTCCTATTTAAGGTAGTTTGCTACAATGACCTCTATCTGGCTACGATCTATGGTTTGCCCCACATACATATACATATACATATATATATATATGCATCCCAGAAACTTGTTCAGTTCCAACTGTTCATGATCGGGTTACCTCTTGCTGTTTGATTCGCTTGAGGTTTGGTTTGATTCACAGGTACAGCGTAGCGGCTTAATGGGCCCTCAGGGGTGATGAGGGAATAATGTCTTCAGTCTCTGTTGCCGCCTGCATGTTTCGAAGTGATTTGGAGTTGCACTTGCGGCTTGGGAATCGAGAAGATTGAGCAGTGTCCTGCTGCAGGGGTTTCTTGTTTGTAGCGGAACGACGCTTGAACACCAGATCGAGGCCCCTACTTCACACAAGGCAGGGCAGAGGACCCCAAAAGCTCATTGTACTAGCCATCCGCTTCTTTCTGCCTCGGAGCTTGGTTTGTGTGTGAGTGTAGACCGCAACCCACCAAACCCTACCACTCTTCGTGCCAAACGTGTACAAAGCCCTTCTGTCGTTGCCTTCTGCAGCAGGCCGCTTTCCGCGGGACAAAGACTGCCCGGGGAAAGCGAAAAGCAAAGGCGTGATGTGCCAGGGTTTTGGGTTGTGTCAGTTCGGTGATTTAGGATTTCAGGGTTTGGGACTGCTGGTTTTCAGCATTCGCTGCCACTGAAAAACTCAATCGTGAGGGCTCGGTGTGTGGAGCATTCGGACTTGCAGCCTTGATGCAGTTTCGTCTGGCTTGCTGTATCTTCAGGTAGGTTGGTCAACATATACATCTTCTTTGAAATGCGGTCGGGAGTCAGACTTTTGTAGAGGTCTTGCCGTTACTGTACTTGAAGCAGTACCTTTCCTGTTTGCAGTGTCGGATGCACGAAAACTGTTTGAATGTCAGGCCAACGGAATGGGGTGTGGGGTCCAAACGCAGTCTGCGTCGCAGATGACAGCCCTGAAGCCGAAGGGCATGAGGCCCAACACCCACAGGTCCGCAGTCCCGGTAACGAGCACAGCGAACCTCGGGAAGTGGAAGACATCCCCGAGGAACCCTCCGTCAGCAGCTTTATGGCTTAGGATTTAGAGTCGTCCGACGCGGCATGTCGGTCACTGTGGAAGTTCTACTGCTCAGTGGCAGGGCCGCTACGATCGAAGCAGGCTTGGATGAGGAACTGGA
>CAJNJA010017768.1:0-10651 GCA_905231915.1 Symbiodinium necroappetens
TTCTGAGAAAAACCCCTAGATGCAACTTCGGCGTCGCAAGTATGGGTTTTCTGTAAAAAACCTCTGGATGCAACCTCCGTGGAGCTTTTTATTACTATGCGAAGAATAAGGGCCTCTTTCGTGCATGTGAGCTTTCCGTCATGGCAGGGCTGACCCAAGCACAGGCTGCTGATCTTGCGAAGCTTTCGTCCGACCTCCTGTTCATTCTTCAGGAGGCGGATGTGTCACTGCCAAACCAGGCTCAGCTCGGTCATCTGGATGTTGTGTCAGTGCCTTTGTTTGCTGGCTTGGACGAGACCAGGGTCAAGGTCCGGGAAGCTTTGGCGGCGCCGTTGGATGTCGAGGGCAATGCAGCCAATCGCCTGGAAATGGCAAAACTGTTGGTGGCTTGGGAGGCTGCAAAACTTCAAGCCGAGGCCACGCAGCGCAACCGGGCGGAGGCTCGTCTTGGGACGCAACAGCGCCTGGTTCAGCCTTCGGAGCATCAAGCCATGAGAGCAGCGGTGGAAAGAGTTCTCGGGACCCTTCGTGACAAAGAAGTCCCCGCTAAGCAGGTCATTGCTGCGAAATTGGAGATGTTGGAATCCAACTCCCCCACCGCGGTCCTTCTTACCGAGGTGGCATCTGTGGAAGATGCCGAAGTGGAGTCCTTTGAGGCTAAGATCGCCCCGGTCACCAACACCTTGAAAATCAAGAGCGGCAAACATAGCGTTGCTGCGCCCTCCACTCCGGAGGATTTGCGCCTGAGGCATAGGCGCATCGGCTTAGCTTGGGACATGCAGGCGACTAAGCATTCCAACAGGGCTTGGTTGTCACCGAACATGAATGACTGCATGCGACGGTTTTCTGATTTTATTCTGGGCACGCAAGTTGCGGGTCTGGTGGCAGGCAGCAGAGTACCTTCCTGGAGCCTTGTTTTGGCATTTGAGCACGAGTGCCGAAAGGCAGTATGCAAATGGCTTCGAGATGGCAAGGTTAACACCCTGGCGGATGGCTATGAGAAAGCCCTTTCGGATGTGGAGTTGCTCAATCGTTACTTTGTCATCCCCTTTTCTCTGAATACCAAAGAGACTGGTTGGGCGGCGAGCAACGTGCCTCCGCCTCCCACACCGGGAGATGGTCCGGGGCGCCCTCGTAAGGGAGGCCGCAAGGGGAAAACCAAGAATCAAGATACCTCCACGGCGGCCAAGGGCAAGCTTACCAAGGCTACAGATGGCACGCTCATCTGTTGGAAGTTCAATCGCCGTGGCAGTTGCCAGGATCAGAACTGTCGTTTCTTGCATATTTGTCAGCGTTGCCAAGGGGAAACATCCTCATTACAGCTGCAAGCATGTCAAGCGGCCGGCGGGCGCCGTGACCACGCCCGCTCCAGCACAGGACTGACTCCCGACGACGGATGAGGCTCTTAATTCAGTTTCAACCCCCAGCCTGCGACCACCAGCTGCTTTCAGGCTGCTTTACCTCTTTGCAGGCGAACCTCGCAAAGGTGATTTACGTTCCGCCCTGCAGGAGTTGGCACAGGCTGCCTCTGTCACAATACAGGTGGAAGAGTTTGACCTCGTGCGTGGACATGATTTACTTGCGGATGAAATTTGGCTGCCCCTCCTTAGGAGGGTCAAGAATCAAGAATTTACGCATCTTTTCTTGAGTCCGCCCTGTGAAACTTTCTCAAGGGCTCCATGGTCTAACCGTCGGTCTAACGAACAGTCATGGACCGGCTCCTCGAAGTGCTGATTGGCCCGAAGGTTTTCCCTGGCTTCGGGGCTCGACAAGGTTCGGGCGCAGACGGGCACCGAGCTCGTCAAGCGCTGTCTTCAGATGGTGGCAGTGGCACATGAAGCCAAGGTGCATTGGCTTTGGGAACATCCAGAGGACCTCGGGCCTACACCTCGGGGCTGCCCTGCATCTGTTTGGAGCTGGCATGAATCACGCTCTCTCTTCGACAAGCTGCAGGTTTCTACTGTTGCTTTATATCAGTGCGCGCTTGGCGAGGATTACCGAAAACCTACGAGGCTGGCTGGCACGTGGGCCAACTTGCCAGCGTTGCCTCGGGCCGTTTTCGTACGAAGCCTACGGCTGCTTATGGGCCGGCGCTCTGCAAGGCTTTGGCCGAGTCCATGTTGGCCACCACGCCCTCTTCTTCGTCGGTCTCCTCGGGGCGGTGGGTCGCTACAGATGAGGCCGTGGATGGAGCAATTTTCTCGAGTGGCGATCCGGAGACTGCCGCGGGTCTCTTGTTGCAACAAGGTGCCTCTGTTTCTTTCAGTACTCTTTTGAGGCTGTTTGAGTTGCTTCCGGGCGCGGTTCCGGCTCGGGGAGAGGTTGCTTCTAGGTCTAAGTCTTTTGCGGTGGGGGCTTATGCAGTGGGCGGTAGCCTGGCTGGCCTCACAAAACAACGAAGCTCCTCACCGCTGTCACACGGGTTCTTTGCAGTGTGGTCAAGGGACTTGACAACGACTTGGCACTTTCTGCTGTGGGCATCTTCAGGAACCTTCAGACTTCACCACACAAGGACTCTGGCAATCAAGCTGGCTGTGAAAATCTGGTGGCGGCCCTCTCTGGCTTCAATCAAGGAGGGATATGGCTTGAGTCTTCGGAGGGCGAGGTCTCTTGTCCCTTCAGTGGCTACAGCAACCGAGGCGTGGTTCTGGAGATCCCCCCTGGCGGTCATATCAGGTTTGACCCTCGCCAGCTGCGTTGCACAATGCCATGGTCGGGTGGCGACCGTACAGTTCTGGTAGCATATACGCCTTTCTGTGGACCGTCGCTGAAGGAGGACGATCGTGCCACGCTCATGGGGTTGGGCTTTCGGCTATCGGTGGCGTCTTTTCCCTCGGAACCGGTTTCTACGCCGCCGTCTAGAGAGGCCAAGTCTTCTACTAGAAAACGTGCTGCCGATGGGACGGCTCTCTGGGATGACAGCGGCGATGGTACTTCGGCAAAGTCTTCCGCTAGAAAACATCCATCCGATGGGGCGGCTCTCTGGGTGGACAACGGCGATGGTACTTCAGCGAAGTCTTCTGCTAGAAAACATCCATCCGATGGGGCGGCTCTCTGGGATGACAACGGCGATGGTTCTTCGGAGTGGTGGCAGTCATCACGTCAGTCAGGACACTGGATACAGGACCCAGAACGCTCTACGTCTGAGGAGGACGAAGATGGTTATCCGGTGGCACCACGTGGGTCTGGCAAGCTAGGTTGGGGTCCAGCTTTGGCCACTCGTGCGGGAGGCAAAACTAAGCTCTACAGCGATGGGCACGGTCTGGCTTCTCCAGGGAGGTGGCCTCCTCACGCCAGGCCATGCGCTGATCACGATCCTGAGCTTGTTTTCCACAGGTCGCTCATGGATCAGCTTCTGCATTTCATCGCGGACAACATCGATTACAAGAGGGTGGTGTGCTTTCTTGCGACGGGCAAATGTACGACTTCACCTTTTTCGGATGCTGTGATGGATCAGGCTCGGCAGTTGGTCTTCAAGTTCATTCGGGATCAGGGCTCAACTGCTCCGCTTGAGACGATTCCGGAGAGACAGCCTTTTTATCTTCATGCGATTTCCGAAGTGCTACGCTTGGCCAACGATCCTGATTGGAGGCAATACACTGTTGCTACACATTCGTTCGCCAATGGAGTTCCCTTAGGTGTTGATCATCGAATGGCAAGGTGTCCGGCGCTCTTCGAGAGGAAAAGGCGGCATCGTGACTTTGAGGGGCTCAGGGCTCATGAGTGCGAAGAGCTCAGGGACAACTATCGTTCAGCGGATGGTTTTGAAGACAAAATTGAGTCTCAGTTCGACAAGGAGATCGGATTGGGGGCAATGATCAAGCTAGATCTGTCTGAGGCACAGCGGCGCTTCGGACAAGATTTACCCATCGCATCCTTGGGATGCATCCCCAAGGCTGACGGGTCTGTTAGAGTAGTGCACGATGCTACACGCGGCCAACATGTCAACGACGCCATTCGGGTCAGGGATGGGCAAGCTTGACCTTGCATTCTCTTCCCTACGTGACCTTCAGCCTGAGCGGCGACATCTCGCGGGCCCACGGTTATCCAAGGTCCGTGAACAGGACTGGCCAAGGCAGGCTTGTCGCGCGCGCAAGCACGGCAGTGTCTACTTGAATGCTGTTGGGACGTTCGGCGTGACTAGCGCAAGTTACTGGTGGCATCGCTTGATGTCAGGGCTCGGACGTTTCTTGTATTATTGCCATGGGACAGATGAGACCACTCTTCTTTCTTATGTAGACGACCTGCTTTGGATCACTCAATCGGCTGACGGGCTTTTGAGAATCCTGGGCTCAATCTTGCTGCTGTCCGTGCTGGGTGTGCCGTTCGCCTGGCATAAGTTTGCGGGGGGAGGAGAGCATATCCCTGAGAAGAGCTGATTGGATCGTGGGCTGGATTAAGAAGACCAGAGCCGATGGATTGGTTCGGGTCGCGGACCTCAGATCGGTCTTGGGTAGACTTTCTTTTGCCTTTTCTGTAAAACCTCTTCTTAAGCCGTTCTTGGGACCTATTTATGCGTGGGCGGCTGCTGTCCAAGCTTGTCACACCTTGCGCCTGCCCAAAGCTATTTTTTTGATCCTGCTTTTCCTGCAGAAGGCCCTGGAACAAGGTTTGCGGAGGGTCGAAGTTCCTCGGTTTTCGTGCCCACCGAAGGAACACTTCAGAACGGATGCCAAGGCTCAGGGTTCAGAGCTCTGGGTTGGAGAATGGTGTTGCGCAGACGATGCGGATCCTCATCACTGCAGGTGGTTCTCCGAAAAGATTGATCACGTCAAGTTTCCGGTTTTCTTCATGGCTGGTCAGCCTTACCGCTCCATAGGGGCGCTAGAGATGCTGGCGACACTGATTGCTCTCCTTCTTTTCGAAGAAAGGGACGCGTGGGGTCAATCATTGTTCTGCCGCGACCGACAATCGAGGGAATGCTTTCATCACCTCTCGGTGGATGACGACTTCGTTCCCGCTCAATGCGGTGTTGATGGAGGTCGCGGCCTTCCTACTGCAAAGGTCTCTGCATCTCGAGCTTCATTGGGCACCAAGGCTGCAGAACGCATTGGCTGATGCTTTGACGAATCAGCAGTATGATGCCTTTGATCCCAAGCTGCGTTTGAGATTCGATTTCAGCAGATATCGCTCCATCATTCTTAAAGATCTCATGGATGCTGGAGTTTCGCTGTATGGCGATATCAAGGAGTACAAAGAGAAGTGGCAGGGCAAGAGAGCAGCGAAGTTGCGAAAGGGAGAGCGCTTACGTGATCTTGATCCGTGGACATAGCCTCGCTCCCGTCAGCGGTGCTAGGGGATCAGTCGTTGCGGTTCGCATCGGCTGTGCATCAGGCAAAGTCTGATGCCCCATGGGCCATCGCACGCACTTTCCTCGTGATGAGGTAAAAGAACAGGCATCTTCACTGCTGCAGCTTCTCTTTTCCTTGATAATTTCGTAAGTTATATTGGATGGGTCATTTTCAATATATGCTTTAATGTCCATATCAATATAATATTTGCTCTGAGTGGAAGATATTCTTCCCGGGTGGGCTTGGCGGGTGTGGCTTGCTTGAAATCACTGCTACGATACGATTATCAAGGAGGCCAAGCACAATGGCGACTACGAGTCTAAGCCTGCTTCGGTTTTCGACCGTGTGGTAGCGGCGCTTGATGCGTCGTTTCCACGAGAGTGACGAAGCTAACTAAGGCCATGAAGGCTCGCACCCGGTACGATAACGAGGCTACCCAGTTTCAGGAGGTTTTCTGGCTGGAGGCCCTCACGGAGCTCAACTCCGCCGGGGTTTACAAGTGCCAGAAGGACCTGCTCTACGACTACCTACACAAGATTGGGTCCTTTCTCTGCGACGAAGTGTCGCGAGACCGGCGCTTTTGGCCGTTGCGGCCATCCCCTGGCGTGAAGCAGGAGTTCCGAGGTGTGGAAATCTGGTCTGAAGCCACGCTCGTCGCGCGTGAGACTACACTTCGCAAGGACGCGAACAAGGCCTTGGAGTCCCATCACGCTACCAGCGAGGCTGAGCCCACGCGTTCCCCAAAAACCCCAAAAAACAAGAAAAATGAGAGTGGGAACGGTGGGGCGGACGCCACGCGTACGCAGTCGGTGGGACTTCCCAGTGGCACTGGGGATCGCTGCAAACACTGCAACAATCCCGGGCACATCATTTCGCTTTGCCCGAGGAAAGCGGCAGAAAAGCGCGGCGAATCGGAGGCTCTCGCGGAATTCGGCCGGACCGGTGCTGTTTGCAATCTCTGCGCGGCCGTGGGGATTAAAGACGGCTCGCATCGGCCTAGGCACCACACCCTGGCGGCTCAAGACCAGTACGCTACCGGTGGCTCTGCACCGAGTGGCGGCAAGGGTGGCGGTGGAGGCGGAGGGAATGCTAAGGGCAAGGACAAGGGAGGCAAGGGAGGTAAAGGCAAGGGCGGAGCTAATTCCGGCGAGAAGCAGCCGTGCCGTCTCTTCGCCCAGCGACGCTGCACTTACGGCGATAAATGTAAGTTCGCTCATGTCAAGGATGCTGCAAACACGCAGCAGGATACCTCCCAAGCTCTCACGGCCAAGGAAAAGAAAGCTGCAAAGAAGAAGGAGAAGGGAAAGGCAAAGAGAGGGGCCTCGGGCTCTGACGAAAGGGTGTATCCGCTGTTTGAGGTTTCCTCGGGGACTTCTCCGGGTGAGACCGGTGCAGTGGTTTATGACTCTGCGCTGCAGGTGGCTGAGCCGGCCACCAAGCAGTGGCGTCACTGGCCTGGGTCTCTGGCAAAGGTTCCGAAGGACCTTAAGACGGTGGCTTCTGCCCCGTCGCCGGGCTACAATGCTCAGACGCGTACCAGCTGCGCCGGTGTGGAGCTCGTGATTCTGTTGGATTCTGGAGCGACTTGTGGGTCTTTGCCCGAATGGTTGTTCGCAGAAATCTACGAGCGCACCGCCGCGGATGTGGCGAAGGGGAAGTACACGTGGACTGATCGGAGCTGCCCGATTCGAGAGATAGGAGATTTCTCGAAGGACCCTCAGAGCATGCTGGGGTTCAAAAGGGGCACTGCTATCGAGACGAAGTTCTACGTGATACTCCGCCTCGTGTTCACCCCAGTGGGGAGAGGCGGGCCGCAGCACGTAGCCGTCAGGCTCAAAGTGATGCCTGCTGATTCCGCAGGCTTTCCAGGAGTCGTAAAAGGCAACCGACAGTCGGCCCGAAGGGGCTACAACACCGCGTGGCTGACGTTGGACACCGGTTCGACAAGTTGGGCCTGACTCTGCCCCGTTTGGAACTCGAACGAGAGACGTTCCTCATCAATGGAACGGAGTTGCGGGTCGAGTCGAGCCTGCGTCCGGCGTTGGAAACCGAGGTTAGCCTCGAGAGCAACCAGTCCGCGGTTGTACCGGTCACTTGGATCGGGGAGCCGAACGGAGTGGCTCGCGTCATCCCTGTGGATGAGGGCCCGGATGTGGCCTTTGGACACTTTGATCCCGACCTGTCTCGGGAGGGGATGGTTGTTTTGCACAATGGTGGCCCGCTCGCTAGGCAGTGGGAGGCCGGCGACGTGGTTGCAGCCGGAAAGGCGGTTTTGAAAGACCCGTCGCGCTGTGCGATGAGTAGCGAGTGTCAGGCGTGTCAGCGCCTGCTAGGTCCACACTCTGCTGCTCTCGCTGAAGTCGCTGCTTTAGGCGGAAAGCCTTTCGGCGGATGTCCTGCGTGTGGACTCCTGCCCGACAGTAATCACACTAGTTCGGCCCTCTTGCGGGCTCGAGACACGGTTGAGCGTTTTGCGGAACGGTTGGTTCGGGAGCAAGACTTCTCGGTACCGTCGTTCCACCTTTTCTGCAAAGAGTTGCGTGCTGCATGGTGCCTTGAACCATGGTCAGTTGCGCGGCTCTAGCCGGCGCGAGGCAGCGAAAGCTGTAGAGCCTCGCCTCGTGCTTGGCAGCTTTCGGCGTGGGGGCGTGGTTGGTACCGCGACCGCGACGAGGCATTGGCCGCAGACGGCGACCTACCTGAACGGGATTTTAAAGGGTCGTTGTGAAGCTGCGGGTGTTGCTACCGAGTCGTGGAATGCCCTGGCCATTTCGCTTGCCGGTGACATGCCGCTTCACCGCGACTCGAACAACCGTCGCGGGTCGCACAACTTCCTGTTCTGCACCGGGAAGTACACCGGCGGAGAGCTCTGGGTTCAGGAGGATGCGGCGGTGTCAACACAGCATCGCCTGCAGCCGTGCAGCTGGACTGATGGCGAAAATCCTGAAGGCATCCCAGGGTTCAAAGTACCCACTAAGGGCGCATTGATTAAGTTCGATGTGCGGGTCCGGCATGGAGTGCTGCCGCACACTGGGGAGCGCCAGCGCACCTCCGTTGTGGCGTACTCCGTCTACTTGCTGGAGCGAGCCCCTTAAGGTACCGCTCTACGCTTGGGCTTTGGAGCGAGTTTTGGGGTCACCGAGGCCAGTGCACTCCGCTCCAAGGGAGCGTGGAGTGTTTTTACGCCTTTGGCGGAGGCTGTGCTCATGCGGTGCAGTCCTCATAGCAGCGGACCCAAGCCCGATGTGCTGGTCGCTAGGCTTACCTTCTGCAGCCATTCAGGTCAGTTGCTTGAGCGTTGCTTTGCTCCAATGGAGTTCCTCGAGTTTACGGACCCGACGGATACTCTGACCGTGTTTATACACGAGGATCTGACGAAGGCGAGCTCCTTCGCAGAGTTGCAGCTCGGGTTTGTTTGACTTGGAGGGTGACCGATGCGGGCCCAACCGGGTTGCAGAGGGATATCTCATTGACATCTGCCGTGGAAGCGAGCCCGGGGATTGCTCCCCCGAGTTCATGCACCACTTGGTGGAGGACGAGGCCCTTGTGGACTCGATCTTGAACGACGAGGTGCCTACCTGAGGCGTACTACCAGGCCTACCGTGCTTTCTTGCACGATGAGTTCCCGCAGGCATGCTCGAGCACATTGCCGAGCTGGTGGAGCTCTTTGACCTGTGCATTTGCATAGGCTTCAGCTTGGGGATTGACAAGCTCGTGCTGCCTTAAGCCTCAGCTGAAGTCTCTGGGCGAGATTGTCGGGCGTCACGGCAGAAGCCCAGACCCGGTGGCCGCGCTGTCGGAGTGGGGCCCAATCGGGTCACTCAAGCAGCTTCAGGAGTTCTGAGGCACTGCGAACTACAGTCGTGATCAGATCGGTCCGAAGATTCGCTGTTGCTATGGACCCGCTACGTCGCTATTTGCGCGAGGGAGACAAGGCGTTTCCTATGACGCCGCGAGGTTTAGAGGCTGTCGAGTGGCTGAAGTGCTTGATGCGCAAGGCCACGTGCTTAGCGGTGCCGGACGAGAGAGCGGCTGCTAATGGCAGCAGGCCTTACGAGCAGCTAGCTGACTGCTGCAAGGCAGGTCTGGGAGGTGCGCACCTCCAGATGTCCGCGGATCTCCGCCGGTGGGAACCCGTTGTTGGCGTACCACGCTGAGTCGCTCTCAACAGCGCAGACGCTCTGGCATCCCTTCAGGCAAGAGCAACACGCTCAGCTGAAAAGTGCAGGCGTAAGTTCCGGTCCCTTTTTGGATCGGTACCGGTTGTAATGTACACCGATCATGCTAACATTGTTCGTTTGCAAGACAAGCCACTGGACCAAATCGATCCAGTGAGCTTCCGGACTTGTTCCGAGTTGACTGCAGACGGCAGTGAGATCCGGAACCTTTCGGGCCGCAGCATGAAGCTTGCCGATGGGCTGAGTGGGCTGTTCGAGACTACGGGAGTTCCCGCCGAGCAAGAGCAGGAGATGCTCAAGCGTCTTGAGCGTCGAACTCAGGAGCTCCAGACTGCGCATGCACGTTTGCGCGACCCCGATTGTGACGATTTCTTAGAGTTTCCGGAGCCAGAGCCCGAGCCTAAGAAAGTCACCGCAGCCGAGGTTGCGAGGGGGCAGGAGCTAGTTTCTGAGCAGGTGCAGACGGCGGCTGAGGGAAGCGGAGCGCTTCATCCCCCGATGCCCGTGCTGTATGCGCCGGCCTACCAATCGACGCCAGATGCGTCGGTGCAGGTAGGGCTCATCGAGGATGGCTTGCGCGCGTAGTCATCGGAAGCGCCTCGCCTTTCGCCGACGACGATAATTTCGGGTACTGGATGGAAGTTCGGGCCCGTCAGACGTCGGAGTCGGTATGCGCAAACAGATTCTCACAGGTGTCGTTATGCTCGTTAGAGAAGTCTGTCGGAGGCGGCCGAGGATGCTGGTAGGGGCCCACCAAGGGGGCCTTACAGTGCTCCTTAGCTCCCTTCCGCTGGTCGTCGAAGCCGCACTCCGTGGACGAGTTTTTACGGCGGTTGAGCTTGCGGATGCGCGCAACACTTGGGTCGCAATAGAAGGCTTCGTCGGCATCGAGCCTTCGATTCAAGGAACTTACACTGACGTGGCTTTTCTGTTGCCCATTCGGACATCATCTGCGGGCCGTGCGCTGCTTTGCGCACTGAGAAGCCGGCCACGTTGGCCATGGCGGAGCTTTCGCTCAGTTATGAGGAGCGTCTTCTGGGCCCTGAAGACGAGGAAGGCGACGATTCATGGACCCGCCTCAAGGGCAGCTCCAAGGAGCTTGCTCTTAAGAGGTCTATGGGGTTTGATTCCTGTTGCAGGGACTTTTTCACCGAGTCGGTGAGAGGCCCAACTGGGTTAAGG
>CAJNJA010017769.1:0-10841 GCA_905231915.1 Symbiodinium necroappetens
TCTTTCAAGAGCTACTCTCTCTGCAATGCTGGAGCGGTCGTAGTAATTGCTTGGCTTCCAAAGCTTGCTGTCTTTTCGAATCCAAAGCTTTCCCAATGAAGGGCTTGGCTTCTAAAGCTTGCTTTCTTTTTGAATCGAACGCGTTCCCAATCAAGGGACAGGCTTTTGAAGCATTTTTTTTCCTTTTCCCGGCTTCTGCATGCACCACCAGAAGGCCGTGCCCGGGAGGAGTTTATAATTGAGGGGGGTCTGTAATTGGGAAGAGCGGCTTTCGTTAGTACTCCATCAGGATGGGTTGATTTTTTGCTGCCGGAATAAGCAATTTTATTAAGAAACTGCGGTTTCGGAGTCCCGTGGCTTGTAAAGCAAAGATTGCCCAATCAAGGGTTTGGCTTCCGAAGCTCTGCACTGCTCGCAGTTTCTCTCTGTGCAATGCTGGAAGGGTTGCAGTAATTACAGTTTGTCTCTTTTTGCAATAATGGGGCGGTCGTAGTAGTTGCCGTTTCTCTCTCTCTGCAATGCTGGACTTGGGGCTGATTCCCACAAAGCTTCAGGAAACTCTGAAAAAAAGGAGGTTTGGGGCGCCGGGTTTTATAATTGAAGAGGGTTGGTAATTAAGTTCCGGGGGGGGGGGGGTTATAAAACCCAAGTTAACATCAGGGCTTGAAGGTTAAGGATTCAGGAGTTTAGGGTCTAGGGGTTTAGGGTTGAGGATTCAGGAGTTTAGGGTTGGGGGTATAGGGGTTCAGGGCTTAAAGTTTCAGGATTCAGGGTCCGACCACAAACTCTTAGGTTGTCTCTAGAGCTGTGGTGTCGGGTTCAGCGTTTAGCAGCTCCGAGCCTGGTAAGCGAGAATCCTCTCCTTATCTCTCTCTCTCTCTCTCTCTGCTTGGATGGGAGGCGGAAGCCCTAAATCCCAAACCTAGGGTAAGGTGTTGAAACTTGTCAGCTTCCATGAGTCTCGGCCCTGGGACTTGCCAAAAATCCTTGAAGAGTCTCACGAAGTACCACTACTTGGTGATGTTACAGGGTCCTTACTGCATTCCTGTATGGCATGGTACCAACAAAAGCCGTGTTCTTGCAAGGACCCTTTATCGGAAACGCATTGGGGTTGTTCTGAACACAAATTCAATCCTGAAATATCAGCCGATCTCCTGGAAGAGAAGCCGGCCCTTAAGCCCAGATTCAAGAAGTCCAGTAGCACAGCATAACCCGGTCCTTCAAGCGTGAGTTGTGCTTCTGAGAGGGTGGCCAGGAGGCTGGAGGGGCCGCTGGTAGGTCTGCGGGATGAGGCAGGCAGCTTGTTTTACAAGATTCGCTAGTTTTTGGGTGATTTCATAACTCGTACGTGGTTGCTGGTTACTGTGGTTTTGTTTGCTCTCGCCACAGGGTTGAGACGCCGTAAAAAGTCTACTGCTGCTGATGCTGTAGTGACTATTGCCACTATCTTTAGCATTATGGCTGTTCGCATGATGGTGGTTATGGATGTCCTTTTTGCTTTTCTCTCCTGTCGATGGTGATTAAGCAACTTAGTAGGCTAGCGTTGACTGTTCCAGCTCGGGGTTGCATGCTAAGGGCATGCTCATGTGGGGACTTTATGGGCATGTTTCAGTATTGAAGTACCTAGGCTCAATTACGGCCCTTGGTTGGTCTTGGTGTTTCGCCAGGGTTTTGTCAGCCTGTCCCTGTGTATCTCCATCGATATTTCCTCATGTGCCGTATTCAAGCTCAAAGATGCAGTCATGAATGTGTTCCAAGATTTCCGTGGGCCCTTAATCAGAAAGGCTTGTGACCGGCCAGATTCCAGCAGAGCTGTTTCTACGAGAAACAGTCTGCTAAAGTCCAAAAGCAGTTGCCGGGATATTGCCAGCCCCGAATACACAATCCAACGTAGCTGAACGTACATCCAAAAATGACCATGGCTTCTGACCCTCTCAGCCCAAAGGCCTGAACGCCAGGGCTGTCATACAGCTGGTAAACCCCAAACTGTATCCGAAGATCACAAGCATGCAACCCACAAAATCAGAGTTCCCGTAAATTGAGGGAGTGTAGGATTTACGCCTAAACCCTCTCGAACCTCACAGCCTCGAATCCACGAAGCGCCGTCAGATGGGTACCCGCACCTCGGAGACGCTGGCTGGACCCGAACCGGCGCCCCTCGGCGAGGGCTTTCTCTTCAGGTCGCCATCGCGCCTGGCTACAAGGGGTTTTTGCACGGAAGTTAGCTAAATCGCCCTGGAGAGGCATGATGAGGCTGAGTGCAGAACTGACTTTTCAGAGTTGCGGGCTGTGGATCACTGGAGTTGACACTTGGGGATCATGCTGCTTCAGGTCTACAGGTTGGGAACCACATTGGTCGTACGAGTAGCAGCTGAAACATTTACAGGGCTTTGCACACACGCACACACACACAGACAGAGAGCATGTCCAGGTTAAATCTTTGTTCACCAGAGCATCCTCAATACCTTCAATCGACCATTTCTTGTGCAACCCCACAGCACTGCCAATAGAAGTGCTTCTAGGCTTAGGCCTTAAAGCTAGTCTCAGATATCCGTAGCCCTGGCCCTAGGTCTCAAACGCGATCATGTCTGCCTCTAGCTAGCCCTGCCCTGCAAGCATGTTATCGTCGAACCTGGAGAATGGTTGAAAAACAACCAAGCAGTAAAAAGCAACAACTACTAAAGACCAACATCATGCGTACACATCGTTAACATGGCTTTTAATAAAGTGGTAAACCCGTCGTTTTGTCTGTTCCTGTTCCCTAAACGCACATCTCTGTCTTGCTGCGGATACACTGAGTCCGAAAACCGAGACCCCAAACCCTTAAGCTTCAATCCAAATCTCTCATCTTCCAGGCTTCTTCACATGGGATCGGTGGTTGCTGTGGCCAAGCCAGCCGGGTGGGAGGCCTGGGTTCTTCCAGGGGGCAGTGGAGTGGGTTCTTTTTTGATGGGGTGCTTACTGCATTTCGAGTGGGCTGTTTAACAGGTCCATGGCCATCTCCGAGCCGACCAGACAGGTAGTCAGTCTGTTGACAGTTTGTAATGCTAGTTCTAGGTTTCTCAGAAGGCACAGATCAGTCAGGCAAGGTGGATGGTGAGGAGGAGGAATGCATGAGAGTTGTTGTTGTGTGTGTGGGGTCCCTATTTTAAACCCATACGATGCCCTGCGAGCCGCCAGTGCATGCGTTGCGGGTGCGATGTTTCAGATTCCGAGCCTGGGTTTGGAGCGGAAGAAGTGGCAAGAATGGGCTGGACACTCGAGGCTACATTAGTGTATAACAGGTTGTCCATAACTGGAACTGTAGGAATCCGTGAAGGATTGGATGGTGGGCCTTGTGGGTTCAATGCCAACTCTGCTAAATGTCTTCGTGCTTTTGCCGTGAACACTTCAGTCCAAAGCTGGAGCTCCAGCCCCAAGCCTCTTCGCTGCGCACCGCACGCAAAGGGCAAGTGTTGCATGAAGCATGCTTTTGCAGGTCTGGGGCGGCCACCATCCGCGGCAGCTGTGGCAGCACTTGCAGGCTCGTCCGTGTGGTTTTCTCAAACCTCGCAGTGATTACATGGGCCGGAGGTTTGGTGCATGAATGGGGCTTCAACAGTCCCGAAGACTGAAGTTGTGCCTCACAGCCTCGAGGCCGTGGAGGGTCTACGCCACGGCATCCTCCGCGATGCAGAGCACGGGCACGGCGTCTCGCATAATGGTGGCCGAGTCCGAGTCAAAGCAGTTGCAACAGCAGTATGAGTAGGCGACGACTGCTACTGCTACTGTCACCACTGCTACCGCACCTCCTCTTCCTTCTGCTGATATGACTGCTGCTGGAGTTGATCCGTCCATTGTCTCTGATTCTGAGAATTCCTGGAGAGTAAGAGCTTCTTACATAGCGCGATGCCTCATGGTTAGGCCTGTTGGGGCATGAAAGCCTGGGCTTCGCTTCAAGACTCTGCGCAGACTTAGATAACCTTCGAAACTACAGGGGGCACAATACTCGAACAAGCTTGTGCAGCTCATGTATTGTTGTGGAACTCCCTCGTTAACAAACCCAGCGCAGTTCTGCTCGGATCCATGCAACATACTGTGGGTCCAGGGCTTTGGAAATACGAGTTCTGTCTTATGCGCTTGCGGCAGGAGGAGGTATAAGCAGCTCGGCAGGGACCTTAGTTCAGGCACCATAGTCAACACTCACCGTCTCCATCTGGAGTTCACTGGAAGACTTGGGGCACCCTGAATCCGACACCCTGCAAGACAAGGTCTATGGGGCGAGAATCCTAATTCACAGTTCCGAGGCTCTGGGCCATTCCAAGCTTCTTCGGATCTTTCGAAGTGGCAGAAACCACCAAAAGCACCCTCAGGCTATCCCCGAGCACGACATGAGAACCTTCATGCTGTCGAATTTAAGCTTCCAAACCCCAACTTACTTTTACCGGAAGCTACTAGAAGCATCAACTAGAAGCTCCAAGCCTAAGGCTAAGCCCAGGTTTCGTGCACCGACTGGATGTGCCAGGAAGCGGGCTGGTTCTCTTTGCCTGCAGTTATGAGGTGCCTGAGGGCCTCGGGGTTCATAGCTGCGGCAAGTTGCGAGCTTCGGGGTTTCACCGGTAGGGGTCGAGAAAAGTTTGGATTAATGTTGCAGTCTTCTGTTTCAGCCGGATAGCTAGTCAGCTAGTCTTACAAGCTGTGCACTTGGCAGCGACCTTACTGGTAGGACCAGGTTACTCCAGTGTTGTCGGACTGCGGCTTTCGCCTTGCAGGCTTATGTACTTCTCATGTGGAGCAGTTTGGGAACATGTCCCAGGCCCTGCGGCGAAAAAACCGGGCACGAGTTCTCGTACCTCTCATCCACAACCCTAAGCCGTGGATTCACCCAGCCCCAGTGCGCAACAGAGAAGGCCTACTACGACCTTAAGCTGCAGCTGGCCCTGGGACAGCTCGAGCGGCGCTACACGGTGTCCCTTGGAAGTCGCAAGCAGAAGCTCCAGCTGCTACCAGCTACTTCTTTTTGCAGCAAAGATGCGCTGCCTGTTGCGAAAGATGTTCACTGGTTCATTTTTCCGCGGCTTTGACCAGTTTTGGCAGCATTTGCAGTTCCGTTACGACCATGAGCGCTTTCGTCAGGCGCTCTCAGGCTCAGGCACTTGACTTTTGCCATCGTGTCGTGACCCTTGAATCCTAGATTCTGAGCGTCGCTCAAGGTTGCAGGAATGGCTTATTGGGTTTCGGGCTCTGAACCTTGGAAACTACCTGGAGCCTTGTACGCTACCGTTAGCATTTGGCGAATGGCCCCTTGCAGATCTCAAGCCGGAAAGAGGTTTCCCACAAAAGCTGCAGAGTAGAGGCCATGCCGGCAGGACTTGAAGCTTTGGGGCCTAGGACCTAGGAGTAGACCAAGCGTGCTGAAAGCTCATGGAGGCTCAGCCATGGCCTGGCGACCTCCAGGAATGTGACCGCCCACGTGCATTGGAAGGACCACCCTCGACCCAGCATCGAATTGAAACCCCACGCCCAGACCTGAACGACCAGAGGAAATCAAGGCGAGAAATCATAGGGACCCTCTCGCCGTCACCCGCTAGATTCAGAGTGTGTTTGTGCTGATGGATTGACTTTGCGGCTTTGTTGCTTTCACACGACTCGCAAACGCGGCAAATGCAGATGGACAAAGCACTTTGGCAAGGTTGCAAGAGGGTAGCTACCATGCAGCAGGATGCGTTGAGACGGGGCATTTATGATCATGCTGTGCCCCAAAGCCCTTAGCCGACTTCGCCTAACATTTTGTAGAAGGTCGCCCCAAAGCTCTCGAAGAGGAATGCAGATGTTGGGCGGTGAGGTGAAGCGTCGGTCGCCATCGCCGTGGTAGTAGTCGCCGTCTACGCGTAGTTCTAGCAGCGGAGTGGCAGTGACAGTGGCAGTGGCACTTGTCGGTCGTCGTCGTCGTTGTCATCGTGGTCTGTAGTGGTAGTCTGCTGGCTTCTGAAGATGCCTGGCAGCGATCATGATGATGACGACGATGACGATGATGACGATGATGATGATGATGATGAGCTTTGGTTGTGACGGTGCGAAGGAAAGTTTGACCACAACGACTCAAACAAGGTCTTTCGTATCTGACGTCTTTCTCCGGCGCATTTACTTAAGTACACACACTCTCTCCCTAGTCGCTGAGCCCTCGGCCCAACCAGCAGCTAATTTGCAGCAATTCCCGCAAACGCTCCATTGCCCTTGCCGATCAGGATCGGGGACCGAAAGGCATTCGTGAGCTGCCCAGTGTCTCCGGTGGCCGGGGGAAGCCTTGCGGCTTCTCTGACGAACTTGGATTTAGAGCTTTCAGGCTTGATTTTGGGCTATGGTGGTGAGTTGAGTGCATTAGGATTCCGGGGCCGAGGCGCTCGGGTTCCAGGCTGCGTCTATTTGGGGTTCCAGGACGATTAAAGTGCTCGGCATTCAGAGATTGAGTGCTTCTGGTTCGCTTGCAGCAGGCATCTGCACAGCAAGTGATCGGCGTTTCCATTTACAGGGCGAGACACCGACGGTTTGAACACAGATGTCTGTGCACCTGAACATGATTGAGACAGAGCAGCGGATGGTCATGGAGGGCCGCCGAACATAACGAGGTGTACTTGGGAACATGCTTTGATGTGCAGGGAGTGCCCAGACTTGAGCATGGGCAGCTGCTAAGTGGCATGGTTGACCTCCATCTTGCAGTCAGGTCGTTTGCAGTAGCAATGCTGAACATGACCTCCAACCTTCAACATGCTGCCAACAAGGTACCGAGATAGTGCTGCGGGCGCATGGTTTCAAGGAGGGTCGAGAGCCCTGTCTCAAGAAGTTTCAGCTTGGCGTTCCTGTGTTTGCGGGGAGGGGGGGGTATGGTTCCGGGAGGTTTCAGATTGATGTTTTAGGTTAGACTTGTGATATCCTGTGAGTATATCGACATAAAGAGTTTATTTGGTTCAGCTGGATCTGTATATGACATACATATATACTACACACATGCACACACATATATATATATATGTGTGTGTACCTGATATGCAACTTGTATCTTCATATTCTATATGTATACATGCACACACTTACATATATATATATACACATACATATATATATATATAAATGCGTGTGTGTGTGTGTGTGTCTGTGTATGCGTGTATGTATGTACGTAGACAGATAGATAGATTGATTGATTGATGTATATATATATGTATATGTATAGATATATATACACATGCACATACATGTGTTTGTAGTGGTTTTAAGACTTTAGAGGACATGCATGGTAGAGTGCCATTGCCGATACGTGTGAGGCGCTTTCGCTGCTTGCGATTCGGATCCGAACCGGACGGCGGCATCAAATCCGGTCTCACTGTGCGCACATCGGTCCCTGGCATGCATTCAAATTCTTATTGGAACCTGTTTATGGCAAAGCACAAAAGCAGTGCATCTAGCAGAGGTCATCCCACTGTCTACGACGGCAAGTATTCCACTTCTAGCACCTCCTTTGGCGATGCCAAGTGGTGTGAGCAGAATTGCCGCACAGAAGCACCAAGACCTGGGCCGCTTATTATTACTACTATTATTATGATGATTATTACTATTATTATTATTGTTATTATGACTATGACAGTTTTATTTTTGTTATAGGAGTGTTGATTTACGGCCGGGCTCCGTCTCGCAGGTGGCAGAAGTGTCCAAACGAAGCTTTGAAGAGCAATCAACCGTTAACAGCCAGCTGACAGAGCTTGAGCCGTGAAGGAATCAGAGTGTGAGGTTGAGTTACTGGCAGCTGCTAACTGACGGGCCTTGAAGATGCAAGACCGTCAGGTTAGAACCTCGGGTCTAGCCTAGCCTTCCTCATAACTACATACTCTCTCAACTAGTAAGCTACAAAACTGCTATCCTAAATCCAAGCTCGGAAGCCCTAACCCTAATCTTAGAGCGCAGTGGCTGTTAAAACTGAACTCCCGCTGTCATTGCTTGTTAGTATCGCAGTCATGATTACTCTTATAAGCTACTACTATCATATAAATTAATAAAGGAGCGTCTAATGTTTTAGCTTCGAGCCCCAAGCTCAATGCTACACCAGCAAACCCTAAAACCCTAAGCCCGAAACCCTTCGAGGTCTGCATCGTTTTCAACTTCTCTTCCGGTCACGCGAGGGGCTACCTCGAAAGGCGATGCAACGAAACCTCAAAGCCTAAGGTCCCAGCACTATAATCTAGGGGCCTCAATAATTAGAATAGGGTTTTGGGTTATATTCTACCATAATTTTAATAAGGCTCCCCACCAAAAAAAAAGTATTGGTAAACACTGGCTAGGCCCCTATATTAAACGCATCGGATGTATTGGTTGGACACGCACATGAGAGGAATGAAGCTTGGGATGCGGCCACACGGGGTGTTGCCTTATTTGGAGTAGGTTACAAAAGAGTCCTTGTCGCGAGTGTAACACAGTTGTTTGGGGTTGTAACAGGCACGACCCTATGTCTGGGGAACTGTACCCATGGTCAGCATCCACTACGTAGCCAGGCGAGAGCACCACACATCGCACCACCCTTGCGGGAGGATCGGGGTTGGGGAGGGCGGATGGGAATACCAAGACCAGGGGTTGAGGGGGGCGAATGCTGTAAGTGGAGCTTAAGGCTTCAAGGTTCGGGAGTTTAGGCTTTCCGGGTTTCATGCGCAACAGAGTTTTGTGGTGTCATCCATGACAGAGAACACAAAGAAGGAGCGTGACCCCGAAGAGATCAAGTACAACGCAGTAGACGAAAGTAAAGCAGTTGCGACGCAAGATCACTGTATTTATACGTACCGAAGATACCTTGAAAGTCAGAGAGAGGACATACGTCGGGCAGTAGACAGTCTTCAGAGACTGGCAGGATCATCGTCACATCGTTTGTTGCGCATGCATGCACCGTGTGTCACAGTATGTTTCCTAGATTACTCAAGTATATTCAGACGAGATACGTTCTTCACTTTGGTGCCAGGTAGTTTGATGCTGGAACACAGAGCAAACATGGCAAAGAAAGCAACAAACCGAGCTTGATCCGAATCACTGATGACGCAACGTATCCGGAACCGTAGACAGAGCCATTGGAGCCCGATCGCCCCACACCCAACCTGTGGGAGGCACCCAGGTGACTCCAATCGTGATTCCTGGATCCCCAACGGACCTAACTCTTTAGAACCCCTCAAACCCGCAAAATCCCCCCAAATGCATAAACCCGACACACCCAGTGCCTTGAAGGCCTTACATCGTAGTCATTGGCATGTTTGGAATGTTTCTTCCCCAATGCTTTGCTTTGCAGATGCTCGCGCCACTTCCCGAGCCTTTCGCAAAGCTCCTGAAGGCTTCCGGCTGCCGGCTTCGGATGCAGGTTTTTGGGCTGCCATAGGACTTATAAGGGTTCCCTGACACGCTTGTCGGCTGCGGGGTTCCATCTTAACCCCAAAACCCTTTCTCTCCAGCTGAAGACCGACAGACGGACGGACAGACAGGCAGGCAGATCTGTAGATAACTAGGTAGGCTGATAGGTAGATAGGTGGATAGATAGGTACTAGATAGATAGGTAGATGGCTAGATCGATAGGTACAGGTAGACGAATAGAAAGATAGACAGACAGGCAGCCGGCTAGCTAGCTAGCTAGCTAGCTAGCTAGCTGGGTAGATAGGTAAATAGGTCGGTAGGTATTTAGGTAGATAGATAGCTCGTGGAAGCCGTATAAACTTCAAGCTCAAAGAGTGGCCGACTTTGCTCGCCTCTGGCATGTGGGGCGGGCTCCTTTTGGAGACTTGGAGGTTGGGCCATTTTGGTTTCTATGAGGACTGGGTCCTAAACCGAGTGCCTGGTGCACCCGAAGCAGAAAATACGTCTCATCGAAGCGACTGGGCACATGACAGAAGGGGAGGTCGGGGGATGTCCATGGCAAAGCTCTCAATCCTAGCTTGTAGTGTACTATGAAAATGAACCTAATCAACTAAATAGCTGAATATATGCATATTTACAAATAGATACATACATCGGTAAGTAAATAGATCAAAATCTATATACATACTTGTATAACACTTTTTCTATGTATACTGTATAACATACAGGTTACCTTAGACCCGACGAGTCGCCCAGATAGCAGGCAAAAGACACGTATGCATACATATATATATATATACACGTATGTACATACTTATATGAAGGCATACGTTTGGACCTGCTGAGTTGAAGAGCAGTTACTTGTTGATGATTCAGTGGTTCCCGCGTGTTTGCGGGTGAGTGTAGCCTACGAATATTTAGATAAACCATCCGCACTCATGTCGATTTCTGCGAAGGTCAGATAGCAAGGCTACCGGCCGTAAGTGGTGAGTGCTGTCCGGCGTCCTTGTTCTTGCGCCAAAATTCTCTTATGCCTTCCCCCACAGACCGCCTATGTAACTTCATATATGATTCTCCGAGCTGCCTTGGTGCCAGACCCTCGAGACAAAAAACCTGGAGCAGTCCTGGGGGACACTCTGAGGCAGAAACCCGAAGGACATTGGGTTTGGTGCTTGAAGGGTGGAGGGTTTAGGGGTTTACGGGTTTGCCGCGAAGGGTGCGGGGATTTTCAGAATTCCGCGGCGTGTTTGCCTGGTCTGGTAGCCGCATGTTTGAAAGTTTTTGCGGGCGTTGCTATTGCTGCAACGACAACAACAACAATTATTATTATTATTACAAGTACTAATACTAATACTAATATTAATACTAATACTAATACTAATACTAATACTAATACTAATACTAATACTATACTAATACTATACTAATACTATACTAATACTATACTAATACTATACTAGTACTATACTATACTAATACTA
>CAJNJA010017770.1:0-10840 GCA_905231915.1 Symbiodinium necroappetens
GTGTTGTTGTACATGTCAATGTACCACGAACCAGGTCATGAAACACATGACCACATGCATGCGACCGTTGTACCCTTTCAGGTCCTAGCCAACGGAAAAAGTGAGTAGTGAGCCCAATACGTCCCAGCGTTTGCCCCGCGCGCAAACTGTCGGGGCCAGCTGACCAGATCCGAACCGAGCTTCAGCAATCGCTGGTACCGGCTTTAGGCGAACAAGGGGCGGAAAGTCTAGCCAGGGTGATTATGGGCACAAGGCCACCAGCCTTGGAGCTTGAAGAGCATCTTACATCTGACTGCATCATCGGACTCTACCCC
Organism: Symbiodinium necroappetens; assembly: GCA_905231915.1. NCBI lineage: Eukaryota > Dinophyceae > Suessiales > Symbiodiniaceae > Symbiodinium > Symbiodinium necroappetens. Next base: position 315 of record CAJNJA010017770.1, read on the forward strand.
CAAGCTGGCGAGGCCACAAGGAACTTCCTGATGCGATCGAAGCCAGGGTTACAGGGACTGACGTCCTCCCACATCCTGTGTTCGGTAGCAGGACCGGCCCTGAGGGAGATTCCGGGCACTAACATGCGAATCTTATCGACAGATCGATTCGTGGCCTTCCGAAGGGCAAAGACAAAGGCCAGGGGCCAGGCAGGGGCAAGGGTAAGGGCAAGGGACAGAAAGGCGGACGCGGCCGCATGGGCATCCGACACCCAGCCCCCCCAGGAAACCTCCCACCCCCCCGGTAGCCAATCCGCCGGCACCCCCGGGGGCTGGCGTAATGTCAGATGAGTGAACAGCAGCGTCCTCACGATCACATATGCCTGATCACTTCTATCTCCGTCGCATGATCGTATCGTAGCCCTGATCTTCATGCTTATCGTTATATTATCAGGCTCCACCTCTAAGCATCGAGGCTTCAATGTTCAAATCAGGCATGTGTGCATTGTTTTCTTTCTCCGGGCAACGCCAACAATTCTCCACGCCCTTTAAGTTTTTTCTCTCCACAGCATCTTCGCTTGCTGATCCGTTAAAGCGTCCCCCGCTTTTCTCTTGACACACACCCACATACGCACACATGCGCGCACCACGACTTGCACACATGCAAACCCTAGCTACGAATGTGAACATGTGAACTCGCGGTGAAAGTAAATGCTAGCAACCGAGTTTTTCGATAGTCCAAGAAGTCCTTCATGTAGAACCAAACAGGTAGTGCGTAGGCCGGTGCTTCCCACGAAGCGCTCATAGTCTTCCAGCGCCACCAGCACCAGCAGCAGCAGCAGCAGCAGCAGCACCAGCAGCAGCAGCAGCAGCACCAGCAGCAGCAGCGGCAGCAACAGCGGCAGCAGCAGCAGCAGCAGCAGCAGCAGCAGCTGCAGCTTGGTGGCATACTGGCCACCGGCTGGTTGTTCAAATCAGCCCTCGCTTCAAAATAGCTGAGCGCTTCCGGGATATGAATGCACAGGCGCCTGCAATTTTGGTCTGACGCCGGCCGTTGTTTAGGCGCCGGATTGAAAATGAATGCGCAAGTGCATGGCATCCGGGCTTCAAGCTGGTCGTTGGAACCAGCGCCTCGAAGAAATCAATGCACAGCCGCGTGGCATGTCCGCATCAAGGTCCGCATCAAGGTGGTTGTTTGCAGAATGACTGCACAGCCGTGTGGCATCTTGGTGTCAAACCGGTCGTTTGCACAGCTGCGTGGGTACAACCAGCGCGCGCTTGAAAATGTGCACCGCCGAGTGGCATCTCGCTTACAAGCTGGCTGTTCAAATAAAACCCCGCTCGAAAATTCATGCACAGCCGTGCGGTGTCGCGGCTTCAAGCAAGTCGTTCGATTCAATATGACTGGACAGCCTTGCTACGAAATGAATGCACATTTCGATTTCACGCTGGTGGTTCGCTGGAAAAACTGAATGCACGGCCACGTGACATTTCGGTATCACGCTGGTGATTTGAAACACCGCCCACTGCATAATGAAATTAATGGCCAGCCGCGTGGCATGTCGGCTTCACGCTCAACTTCGAGTTGATCGGTTGGATATGTTTGGATCAATGCCCGCTTGGAATTTGACGGACAGCCGCGTGACATCCGAATCAACATGCGCGTAGGAATGAATGCACAAAGCTCAGCGTCTAGCTGGCCCAGGCCCGAATGGAAATGAATGCACGGCCGCGTGGCGTCCCTGCTTCGAGCTGGCGGATGCTGCACCAGGTTGGAAGTGGAAGTGCAGCCGCGTGGCATCTAGGTGCGTCTTGGCTTGGTGAATCACCACCTGCGTGGAAATGTACGCACAGCCGGTCGTTCGAGCCAGCAAATGCTCAGGATTGAGCCCACAGCCGCGTGCCAACTCGGTTCCACAGTGTGGTCCAAATGTGGTCCAATTTATCGCCGAATGAAAGCACAGCCGCGTGGCATCTCGGTTTCACGCATGTCGTTCAAATCACCGCCTATTTCCACATGGATGGCAGATGCGCGCGACGCGAATCCTCAACAGTCACTTCCGCGTGCGCACGCTGCTGCCTGACATGCCGCCCGGTTGTCAAGCACTTCTGCGATCCCAGGCAGGACCGCAGGCAGGAGCTTGGCTCGCTGCGATCCCAACCGAGCCGGCCACCACGCTCCCACCGCCCGCTACAGAGATCGCTTTGAGGCGTCGCCTGCGACAACCTTTGCCTTTGCACAGCATTCGGCGACCACGCACTCGCGTGCCCGCGCACCGGACTCCTCGCCAGGCGGGCTAAGATCGTGAAGCGAGTGCGGGTCGCCCGGGAAGCGATGGGGTCGGAAGGGCAAGTGGTTCCGCAGCAATGGTTGGCCCACACCACCGCCCCGCANNACCGTCGCAGGCTCGACCTCGTCGTGCACGGGGCGCTGCGCAGCGGGGGAGCGCAGTGCTGCGACGCCACGCTTGTGTCCCCGCTCGCGCGATCGAGGCCCCCACAGCCATGCGCAGCGGCCGTGCTGCGCGTGGCCGAGCGCCGCAAGCGTGCCGCATACCCAGAACTCGCGCGGAGAGGGCCACAAACGCTGCTTGTGCTCGGCTCCGAGGTGTGGGGCCGCTGGAACGCCCAGGCCCACAGCTTCGTGCGAGACCTGGTGCGTCTCAGGGCGTGCCCCGCCCCTAGCCATGCGTGCGGCGGCGACTGCCGGTTGGGCACGGCCTTGTTGGAGCATGCTCTAAGTTGCGGTGCAGCAGGCAGTCGCCAGTATACGGCTCTGGGCGGCGCCATGCTGCAGCCGCTGCAGCCGGAGGCCGGCGAGGGCCTGCCGCTCGATAGCATCCTCCACCATGCCGCCCCAGAGGGCCAGAGTCGCTTGCCCTTGTGGCCCTAGCGAAGGACCGCGCCGGGGCAGCTGCAGCTGGGCTCAGCGGCGGTTCAGGTAGGAGCAAAGAGAGCACAGCACCCGCTTGGAAAAGCGTGCACAGCCACATGGCATCTCGGCTTCACGTTGGTGAGCTTTTACGCAGCGCCCGGGCTGTGCACTTGGTATTTCGGATTGACGCTGGTTGGTCGAATCAGCGCCTGCTTCAAACGATGCCCAGGCGTGTGGCATCTCGGTTTGACGCTGGTGGTTTGAAGCGGCGCCTGCTTGGCAATAAATGCACAGACGAAACGCATCTTTTTTTCCTCACGCACCTTTTTGAAGCCGTCGACGCGGTCCCAGTGCAACCGGAGCTACAGCCTACGGCGAGCTTGAGGCAGCGTGTGAGGTTGGCGCCGGCAGGCGGCTGACAGCATCTCGGCATCACGTCGGTAGTCCTACTGAGCGCCTGCATTATATGGGTGCACAGATTGTGGCATCTCGGTTACACGCTGGCAGTTATGAAATCAGCACCCGGCACCCGCAACATCAGTGCACAGCCGCGTGGCAGAGATTGTCCCGTGTGGTTCTGATCAGCGCCTGCTTCAAAATGAACGCATATCCGCGTGGCATTTCATGTACAGACTCGGGAAATTCCTGACAAAAAACTAAAATGCATACTGGTGTTGTGCATCAGCGGGCGCTTGGAAATGAATGCACAGCCGCGTGGCATCTCGGTCCGACACTGGTGGTTGAAGCACCGGACTATCGCTCGTGGTTTTAATCAGCGCCCGCTTCGAAATGAATGCATAACCGCGTAGCATTTCGGTTGTAAACGGGGGAATAGTCCGGGGAAAAAAAAATACATACCGGTGGTGTGCATCAGCGGGCGCTTGGAAATGAATGCACAGCCGCGTGGCCTCTCGGTTTTAGGCTGGTCACATTTCATTGGTGCCTCTTACAAACCGGATGCACAGCCACGTGGCATCTCGGTTTTAGGCTAGTCACATCCATTGGTGCCCGCTACAAGCCGGATGCGCAACTGCGGGTCATCTCTGCTTTACACTGGTGGTTTGAACAAGCGTCTGTCTGGGAATGAATGCACAAAAAAATGCACAACACCCGCGTGGCATCTCGGATTCACGCTGGTGGGTTGATGCAGCACCTGCTTCAAATTGGATGCACAGCCGCGTGGCATCTCGGTTTGACGCTGGTGGTTTGAAACACCGCCTGCTTAGAAATAAATGTGCAACCGCAAGGCTTCTCGGCATCACGTTGGTGGTTCTACTGCGCGCCTGCATGATATGAGTGCGCAGTTGCGTGACATCTCGGTTTCATGCTGGTGTTTTTGAAACCAGCACGCCTCGCACTATCGCTCGTTTTTAATGAGCGCCCGCTTCGAAATGAATGCATAACCGCTTGGCATTTCGGTTACATACGGGGGAATGGTGCGGGAAGAGCAAAAAATGACATCTCATCGGATGCACAGCCGCGTGGCATCTCTGCTTCACACTGGTGGTTTGAACCAGCGTCTGCATGGCAATGAGTGCACAGCAGCGTGGCATCCTGGCTTCAGTTCTGGTCGTTCGCATCAGCGCCCGCTTGAACATCAAGGCAAAGTCGCGTGGCAAACCTGCGCCATGTTGCTCGGTGTAAATCAACGCCCGCTTCTAAATGGATGCGCAACCGCGTGGCACAGCACCCGCTTGGAAATGAGTGCAGCCACGTGATGCCACGTGCATGGCATCTCGGCTTCACGTTGGCGAGTCTTTACGCGGCACCCGCTTGGAAACGACTCCACAGCCGCCGTGGCATCTCGGAGTCACGGGTGGGTTGATGCAGCGCCCGCTTGAAAGTGGATGCACATCCGCGTGGCATCTCGGTTTGACGCTGTGGTTGTTTGAGGAGCAGGCACAGCCGCATGGCACCTCGGCATCACGTTGTTGGTTCTGCTGAGCGCCTGCCTTACATGAGTGCACAGCTGCATGGCATCACGGTTTGACGCCGGTGGACTTGAAACCAGCACCCGGTTTAAACTCAGTGCAGCCGCATGGCATTTCAGACTATCGCTCGTCCTTTTAATCAGCGCCCGCTTCGAAATGAAAGCATAACCGCGTGGCATTTCGGTTACATACTGGCGAATAGTCCGAAAAGAAAACCGAAAAAAACTACATACCGGTGCTGTGTATCAGCGGGCGCTTGGAAATTAATGCGCAGCCGCGTGGCATCTCGGTTTTAGGCTGGTCACATTTCATTGGTGCCGGCTGCAAACACAGCCGCGTGGCATCCAGGCTTCAATTCTGGTCATTCGAATCAGCGCCCACTTGGACATGAATGCAAAGTCGCATGGCATCTCTGCGTCATGTTAGTCGCTTTAAACCAGCGCCCGCTTCTAAATGGATGCGCAGCCGCGTGGCACAGCACCCGCTTGGAATGAGTGCACCGCCGCGTGGCATCTCGGACTCACGCTGGTGGGCTGAATCAGCGCCCGCTTGACATTGGATGCAAAGCCGCGTGGCATCTCGGTTTGACCCTGGTTGTTTGAAGCCGTGCAGACATACATGCACAGCAGCAGGGCATCTCGGCATCACCTTGGTGGTTTCAACTGGCGCCTGCATGATATGAGTGCACAAATGCGTGGCATCTCGGTTTCACGATAGTGGTTTTCAATCAGCGCCCGTGTTGAAATCAATGCACAGCCGCGTGCCATCTCGATTTCACGCTTGTCGTTTTAATCAGCGCCCGCTTCGAAATGAACGCATAACCGCGTGGCATTTCGGTTACGCATAGGTGGTGTGCATCAGCGGGCGCGTGGACGTGAATGCACAGCCGCGTGGCAACTCGGTTTTAGGCTGGTCACGTTTCATTGGTGCCTGCTACAAACCGGATGCACAGCCGCGTGGCATCTGTGCTTCACATTGGTGGTTTGAACCAGCGTCTGCTTGGGAATGAATGCTCAACCGCGTGGCATCTCGGATTCACGCTGGTGGGTTGATTCAGCGCCCGCCTGAAAATGGATGCATTGCCGCGTGGCATCTCGGTTTCACGCTGGTTGTTTGAAGCAGCGTCTGCTTGGAGATACATGCACAGCCGCAGGATGCCGCAGGGCATCTCGGCATCACGTTGATGGTTCCAGCTGGCGCCTGCATGATATGAGTACACCAATGCGTGGCTTCTCGGCCTCAATGCACAGCCGCGTGCCATCTCGATTTCACGCTTGCGCGGCATGACGGCTTAGGCGGGTCACATTTCATTGGTGCCTGCTACAAACCGGATGCACAGCCGCGTGGCATCTCTGCTTCACACTGGTGGTTTGCACCGGCGTCTGCTTGGAAATGAATGCACAGCCGCGTGGCATCTCGGATTCACGCTAATGGCTTGCTTCAGCGCCGGCTTGAACATGAATGCAATGTCGCGTGGCATGGACATGACTGCACAACCACATGGCCCTTCGGTTTCAAGGCCTTCGATGAAAATAACCGCGTATCCCAAACGTCAGCTGCAAGATTGGAATGTGCCCGCTGCGCGCATTGCACAGCTGCATGTCTCATCCCAAACGTAGCTGCGCGATTGAAATGCGCCCGCTGGGTAAATGTTGCGCAGCCGCGTGGCATCCCAAACGTCAGCCTTGCACGCTTGAAATGCACCCGCTGGGAAACTACTGTACAGCGCATCCCAAACGTCAACCGCGCACGATTGAAACGCGCTCGCTGGGAAACTATTACACAGCTGCGTGGCATCCCAAACGTCAGCTGCAGGATTGAAATGCGCCCGCTGGGAAAACGATTGCACGGCCGCGTGGCCGGCGCGATTCAAACGCCGCGCCCGCTTGGGAAACTATTGCGTAGCCTCGTGGTATAGCGGCAGCTGCACGATTGAAATGCGCCCGCTGGGAAACTATTGCACCGCCGAGTGGCATCCCAAACGTCACCTGCACGACTGAAATGCGCCCGCTAGGAGACTATGGCACAGCCGCGTGGCATCCCAAACGTCACCTGCACGACTGAAATGCGCCACTAGGAAACTATTGCACAGCCGCGTGGCATCCCAAACGTCAGCTGCACGATTGAATTGCGCCCGATTGGGAAACTGTTGCGCAGCCGCGTCGCATCCCACGCGCTGCAATGGGGGGGGGGGAGTGGCATTGGGGGGCGCATTGGGTTTCGAGTTGCGCGGGAGAGGAGGAGCTGCACGACCAAACACTCTTGAAACACTGTGCGGCCTCTGCATCCGCGAATTCGCAACTGTCACCGCAGGCGGTAAGCTCGCGCCTCGAAACCGGGCAAGAAAGTAACAGAAGAAGCTTCGAGAAAATAGTTTCGGGTCTTGGGGTCATTCTAGAAGTAAGGATGACCAGGCTGGTAGAAACCTGCTGCGCTGTGCCTTTTTCAACCTCGAGTTGACGAGTGAAGCATTGCGTTGAGGATGGAGGCTTGGAGTTTAGGCTTTGGTATACCTTCGCAATAATTACAGTGCCTATTGGCTTTGAGTTCAGCATCTTTCAGTGCCTTTCTTGGAAAGCGCGGTCCAAGAAAGCCTGGGGAAGAGTACGAGTAGCTGCAAGGCAGCGTGAACAAAGCCATGACCATAAAAAGAAGGCTGCAAAACGCAAACTCCGAGCAGAGCTTCGTTTTCGGAGCTGAGGCTCTCGCTTCGCAGAAGGAGAGAAAGAGACGAGAAGAGAGAGGGAAGGGAGGGAAGAGAGGAGAAGAGCTCTGCTCTGCTCTTCTGCGTGTATCCCGCTGTAGGTGCGGGAGGCGCCCTGCTCTGCGCGGCGCGGCTTCTCTTTCGGGTCGGGCGGCTCTCTCCAAGCGCCGGCCGAGAGCCCAGCGACGGCAACGACGGCGACTGCGGAGCCGTCAGCTCTCAAGGCTCCGGGTGACCGAACGCACGAAACACAGTACATGTCTGCAGCTAGTCTTAATCACTGTTCTGGTCCCCCCTCTGCAAAACTGTGACACTTCAGTCAAGCCGTCGCAAAAGCAGACGCTCTGGCTCTCTGACTCTCTCTCTCTCTCTCTCTCTCTACCGGGACAGGAGAGGCGGGCGAACCCTAACCCCTCCGCGCGCAGACGCGGAGAGTCACTCTCTCTCTCTCTCTTCTCTCTTCTCTCGCTTTTCTCTGTGCCTGTCACCTTCAAACAGCATTTTACGAGTCAGCACTAGACGGGAGATCACTGAGCACTCCAGTTTCTTCGCGCTGCGCGCGTGTGGGAGCCCGGAGAGGGGAGCGAACTGCCCTTTCAAGGACCAAAGACGGTCCTTCGGCCCTTGCCATGCAATGGCGCCTCGTTGAGACGGAGAACTTCTTTGGGCACCCACAGAAACCTGCACAAGACACGAGAAGCGGTGGCAGAAAGGAAATGCGCAGCAGAGCAGAGCGCAGCTCTCGATGTGTCGTCTGAGGCGGCCGCTGATTCCACCGCTGTCGAGAAAGCGAAAAGGATCAAAACTTCACGTCCGAGCAGTGATCGACGAATTCGTCAACACTCCCTGCTTCAAAGAAGACCAACTGCTCAAGCCTTGGAAACTCCAGTCGCCTTGGTCGCACAGGCGAGGTCAACTTGGGAGGATGTTGCGAAGTGATGAACAGAACAAGCAGTGAGGTGGAGTGGCTTGGCACGTGGGTGTGAAACAGGGTGCACAGGAACGACAGTTAAAAAATCAATGAAGAAAAGTGTGCAAAGCTTCCTTCCCAGCATTGGTTTGGAAACAGCAAAGGCGCACATAGCTTCCTTCCCAGCATGGGCTTATGTGAACATCCCAAGCACCAAGTCCGAAAATATTAAAAATGCGCACATAGCTTCTTTCCCCGCACGGTCTTGGGAACAGCCAAGCACCAACCTTGAAGAACATAATGTCGAAAAAAGGTGCATAGCTCCCTTCCCAGCATGAGTTTGTGAATAGCCCAAGCACCACAACGTATAAAAACACTGAAAAACGCACATGGCTCCCTCCCCGGCATGAGTTTGTTAACAGCACAAGCACCCAAAATTGAAAAAAATGTGGAAAAAAAATGCACATAGCTCCCTTCCCAGCCTGAGTTTGTGAGCAGCCCAAACACCAAAAATTGAAACAAATGTGGAGAAAAAAATAGAACATAGCTCCCTTTCCAGTATGAGAAAACGCGAATCTCGTCCCAGTATGAGTTTTTGAGCAGCCCAAGCACCAAAATTGAAACAAAACGCTAAAAAGCATTCCAACATAGTTTGCCCAAGCACCAGAATTGAACAAAAAAGCGTATAGCTCAGATTCCAGCATGAATTTGGCAACACCTCATGCAACTCATGCACCAAAAGTTTAAAAAGCGCTGAACAATTGCACATAGGCCCCTTCCCAGCATGAGTTTGCGAACAGGCCACGCACCAAGAGTTCAATCAAAATCATGTTCAAAAAACGCGCATAGCTGCCTTCCACGGTTTGGCAACAGTCAAGCAAACAAACTTGAAAAACAACAGCGCTGAAAAACGCGCATAGCTCCATGTTGCTCCCTTTCCAGCGTGAAATCGAAGAAAACACGCAAAGAACGCGCATATCTTCCGTCCCAGACATAAAAACAGCCCAAGCACCAAAATTTAAAAAAAAAAAAAAAAAAACGCTAAAAGCGTCAGCACAGTTTGGCACCAAGCACCAAATTGAACAACCGCTGGAAAAAACACGCATGCATCCTTTCCAGCATGAATTTGCCAGCCCAAGCACCATAGTTCAAAAATTCAATGCAACGCGCGTGGCTTCTTCCCACCATACGTTTGGGAACAGCCCGTCAAGTGTGTATCGGTGCATGGTTGTTCACGTCGCATGAAAAGAATCCGACCATATTTCTTCCTTCAAGGCACCGCGTAGTTTGCAGGGGGGAAAACCAGATGGAGAACACATAGCTTTTCCAGCAGCATGAGTTGATGACATCGAAGCATAAAAAGTGTAAAAAAAAAATCGCTCTCTTTCTAAGAGAGCGATGTGCATTTTTTCGTATTTTTTTCAATTTTCGTGCTTGGTGGAAAGAGATCTGTGCTTTCACGCTTTAATTTTTGCTGTTTGGGCTGCTTACAAACTGCGAAAGCGAGCTATGTCCTTTTGGTAACATTTTTTTTTAATTTCCGGACTGCTTGCAAACTCATACTGGAAAAGAAGGGCTGGCTCACAAACTTATGCTGGAAAGAGACGTTGCATTTTTTTCTACCTTTTTCAATTTTTGGTGCTTGGGCTGCTTCAAAAACTGATGTTGGGAAGGAAGACATGTGCATTTTTTCCACATTTTTTCTTTTTTTTAGACTGCTCACAAACTCATGTTGGAAGAAGGAGCTGTGTAACACATTTTGTCAATTTTGTAAGTTTTTGAGCCAAAAAAATTGAACAGACTTCTCTCAACATAAATTTGAGCAGTTCCACATTCCTCTACATAGTTTCTTTCTGCATGAGTTTGTTAAGTGAGCACCTTCCCAGCATAAGTTTATAAGCAGCTCTAGCACCGAAAATTGAAAAAAAAGTAGAAAGATGCACATAGCTCTCTTTCTTGCATAAGTATGTGGCAGCCCAAGCAACATAAATACAAAAACATGGAAAAATGCACATTCTTAATGCACAATACTACCAAGAATAACTGTTATGCGTCTTGGCATATCAGCGGATTTCCCTTAAGTGGCAAAGCTCCGAGCGTGCAGCCCAAGCACCAAAAATTGAAAAA
>CAJNJA010017771.1:0-10840 GCA_905231915.1 Symbiodinium necroappetens
ACGCGCCCCAAATGCAACCAACCCCGGACATGGACCCCCCCCCCCACAACAACAAATCTGGACTCGTTGCTACTCCTCGAACAAATGTTCCACTCAGCCCATGAATCCAGCTGTCGTGGTTTGGGACTTTCTTCGCATCGTGGGATACCCATGACCAAAAGTGCTCCATCGTGGCCCTTGGGTGATGATGTCAGGAGTCTCGTCTGGTTGAAACATCGTGGCCAACAAGCTGTTTCCTCGCACAGCACCATCAAGTCTGGAAGTCTGGCCCGTTCACATGAACAAGATGGGCTCATGAAAATCATCCCGCTGAAAATATGGTGCTCGCAGGAGTTCTGCAGCGATGCTGCGTCCCTTGCTGTACAGTCACCTGCCGCTTTGGCGTTAAATGTCGCACCCACGTCAGCTTAGCTGATAAGCGGCCGCCAGGACAGTGCTTGCCCCCAGAGTTGCAGCCACGCCGTTGCTTGGGGAGTCTTTGTTGGCCTCCTGGTTGCCGCCCCTGGGTCAGCACTTAAGGAAACAGGAGGAAGAAGATGAGTCGGGTTGGGTGTGTGAGGGTGTCAGGAGTGCCAGCTTACATTGCATACATAAATCAGGAACATAAACACTGATGTGTTTGTTTAGTTGTTTACTTTATTATAACCTGTGTAATCCTATGTCCTATGTATGTGTATATGTATACACACATACGCAGATCTTGTACAAATACAACAAGCTCATCAACAACAAAGACTTGTTGTATGGACAGTAAGATATTTTATATGTACATGTGCACACAATATAGCCTGTCATTGCTTCACAAAAGCAGCGGCAGTACTAGTAAGCATAATCTCAACGATGCTGCTGCGGCTGAGACTGCTGCTCGTCCGGCAACATCGCCGACTACGACGACCAGTACTCCTGCCACCGCCAGAACCACCATGACCACCGACGACGATCACTACTACGACTACGACTACGGCGACTACTACGAGTACTTTTCAATAGCGAAAGAGTACATCGAATCCTTTTGCTTGGACAAAGTGTAGTCCCAGGCTCCCTGAGTCTGAAGACCAACCCCAGGCCGCTTGAGCGGAGTTTGCGGTGCCCAATAGCACCACAGGCAGAAGCTGCACAAAGAGCACACCAAGGCCCAGGAAGGAGAGGCGTCCGAAGCTTGGCATGTTTTCGACTTTGGCTCTGTCTGCGAGCTACGGCTCTGGGAAGCGAAATGGCTGCAGCCGGATATTCGAAAGTCTGATCATGACTATGATGTGGGTGCGATCATTGTCATTGGCGTTCTGATGCTTTTCGTTTGCTCAGTACGAGGATACCTACACAGGAAATGACCGACCCTTGCTGACTACACTGGGCTATACAGACACGGAACCTGTCCCGTTGACTACATTGGTGCGGGGCTTGGGGCTTAGGGTTTCGGGACACGGAACCCTTGAAGCCTATTTCGACACATGAGCCGCCCAAGACTCCCCTGCCCAACATTACTTTTCGAAAATCCGTTCCTGCACTGAGGAGCCCGTATCTGTTCGGGTCTGCAATGAAGGAATCCCACAGCCTCGGGACTTGGAAAAGGGTAGGCTTCTTCAGCTTAGGGTCTTGTATGTGAAACAAAAACATGCAGGAAAGATAAGAAGTATGACATCGCTACGACAGTCCTGATACATCATCGGGCAGCTAAACACCTGTGTGCCACTACTGCAGCAACAACAGCAGCAACGGCTACTCCACTCCTACTCCTACTCCTACTCCTACTCCTACTCCTACTACTCCTGTACGCGTACTCCTACAGTACTGCTAGTGCCACTGCTACGGCTACTGCTGCTGTGACGAGAAGACGACAACTACCACTGCAACTGCTACTACAACGGCGACTCCGAAAACACTAACAGTTGCACTATTGCTCGTCATAGTCTCGGGAATGGCAATGGCCACCGTCGTTTTCATTGTCTGGTAAAGAAATGATGCCAGCAAAGCATGCTCCACTGATGCGAAGGGGCCGGAGGACATCGGGCAGCGTCGCATCCTGCCCCCAGAACTAAACCACAAAACCTCTATGACCTAAATTTCTAGAGCCTTCAGCAGAATGGCAACAACCTTAACTTCTTAACACCCCACACAGGCACAACTTGGCCGTAAAGACTTCGGAAGGTTTGTCTGTCAGGTCACTGCATACATATTTGCAGATCGGATCATGGTCCAGTTCCTGTTTCCATTGTTCTCAAGGACTCTGTGATTTCTTCAATCTTTTGGTTTCAGGTTGCAGGTCCAGGATTCAGTTCGGTAGGGTTCGGGGTTCTGGGCTTTAGGTTTCGCATGCAAGGGTTTGGATTCAAGGTTGAGTTCAGGTTGACTTGGGGTTCTGGGTTGGTGGCTTTTGGCTTGCGATGATCTGACGGTCTCATAAGGTCTAGAGGTTGTTGACAGCAACAGTCTTGTCCAAACCCTATGCAAACTCTATCACAGAACTGAAGTGGTTGTGGTTAAAACTTGGGGTCCTGTCTGAGCTGGCTTGCTAACCTACGTGAACGCTCTAACGGGCCACTCTAAGTCTGAAGCCGCGAGCGGTGAAACCCTTCACTGTTCAGCTGGAACCGTCCAACCCTCCGCCTCAATCCAATCATCAACCTGTGGGCTCCGCAACTCTCTGAAGGGAAGCCTAATTGAACATCGCCCCCCCATTCTCTCTGACGGTTGGCACCTGAGCGAAAAGGACCTTGGGCAGAGCAGTCACTCTTCGTGGCAACTTTCCAGGATACATGCGTGTCAAATCTAAAACAGAACATCAAGCAACATGAGACTATACTGTAGTCGGTGGGAAGCACTCTTGAGGGTCAGTGTGCGCACTAAGCCTCCACTCACCTGAATCTGAAACAGTTCACGCGCCTAAGCTCCCCTGTCGTTAATGCCGTAGACTATGCTTCGCCGTCTGGTTCGAGATAAGTGTCGGTGCACCAGCGCAGGACGAAGACAAAAAGTGAGAGCTCCGCGCGCGCGAGATGCCTCCGGCCAAAACGATGGCACACAGCGATGATCGGCGGAAAGGCGAAACTCAGGCACGAGTAGATCTTCAATGGTCGCAGGAAGCATCCAGGCCTGTGGCTTTACAAATGTCTTTGTGCCATTCACAAACTATGACCAAAGGGTTCGCTTCGGAAGGTTCTGCACTCGGGCTACGGCAACTCGCGGAAAGTGACTGACAACAAGGTCGTGTGGTGGGAGACCCCACAAAGCCTAAGCTAAACCCGAGGTCCTTGTTCAGACCCTGGCCTGGCGAGCTGCGGGTCGTAGCCTCAGCACGGATCTAGCGAAACCTGTCACGAGCCATCTTGCCTTTTTAACAGTTCTGTTCTGAGAAACCCGGAAGCTGTCGGGACGACGGATGCTCCGTCGCCACATCCGGAACCGAAACACATCTGCGCTCGGCCCTTGCGTTTGGAGCCTTGAGGCGGCTTCAAGGGCCTTAAGCCCGGACTGCAGATTTTCCCAAGAACCTCCCAGATTCATAACTGTTGAAATCCTGGGGCTCTGGCTCCGCAGCATCTGCGAGATCTCCTCGACCATGCCGTAGACGCCTGCAGGCGCTTGGGTGTGTAAAGTGGACCTTGTGCTGAGATCTACAGAGAGGTCGAGCAATTCTTGGTCCGTGTATGTCCATGGAAGATAAGCGAGGGGCACAGCCAGTTGCTTCTTTTGCACGACGCCTCGATGGCTCTGCTGAAGCATCCGTGCACCGTGATCCCTAAAATTTCTGCTCTTCCCGTTCTCAACTCTCACTGTTACACTTTCAATCCGATCGAAGCCCCTCCGTGGAATGTCGAGCCTTGCATCCAAAAGCTAAGCAGCTAAACAAACTTAGGTCCTTCAAAGCAAAGGCCAAAAACCACCAGACTTCACGGGTTTTGAGACTATAAGAGGGACGCCCCCCACGCATTTAGGCCAGGCACCTTCCCCACTGTGGTCCAGAGCTTGCATGAAGCCATCTTTGATCTCCTTTGGATTTGGCCGGGCCAGTTTCCCTTTTGGCTCTTCCTAGTTCTAGGAGCTTGGGTCTATTTGCTTCAGATCTATGTTAGGGAACTCGAGACAGCTGTTGGCATGTGCGTCTCTGAAATAGCTGCCGCTGCCATTGAAGGGATTCAACTGCAAAACTGGTGCTCGGAACTTGCTGATGTCCCCGACGCCCCGCCCTCCCAACGACTTTGAAGTTCCTAAAGCCCGAGCTAGCAGCCTGAATTTTAAAAAGCAAAACACCAAAGCACCAAAGCCGAAGCCCCACATCCCAAACCCCGATAGGTGCAAAAGCAACAAGAGCCGTAAACCCGCGTGGACCTCAGCCTCCTGGAAGAAAGACACCAAGCTGTAAGGCTCAACAAGTTTCAGCCATCATCTCGCTGAAACACCAGAACGCGTCGGTCTCTGCATCGGTTTCTGCAGACATTACATAAAGCAGAACGGCGGCGATCTCGTTCATGCCTTGGTTCAGTTCATTTCGATCTTGATTTCGGTGTTCGAGTGCGGGCTAAACGTGACGTGGGAGGCAGAAGGGTCCTATGGATCCAGGTGCTTCGGATAGTTCCCTCAATCCTTATAAAGTGAAGGCGACTTCGAGGCTGTAAAGGGCCTTGCCGAGTCATGGCAGGATTTTTAAGGCTTCTCGGATCTTCTCGGTGTAGAGCTTCAGAACTTGGGTCTGGGGAATTCTTTGCTTCAGGGCGGTGTTTTCTGGGTTAGGCAGCACCATGCCCGAAGGCTCTTAGCAGTAGATGAATTCTTGCCAGCGGCCTTGCACGTACCGAACGCCCGGATTCAGCTTGGCATAAACGAAGAGCAGTGCAGTCAGTGCTGCTTTGGTGGCAGGGCGCCGGAAATACTCGAAATCACGACGTGTCCTCTCGACGTCCTTAGGGTTGACAATCGTCGCAAATCCGTGAACTCAAGCACCCCGAGGCTCCGCATCTCGACCCAACAAAGAGCTACTGCGGCTTTTGAGGTGCATCCGAACGAAGCCGAGCCTGGAAAGCTTTTATTTTGAAGGGTATGGAATGATTTGAATGTGGGGACGGTTGAGGGGCTAGGGAAGTGCACCTGGAGCCAAGTTCAAGATCCAAGGGACGTTTTTGATCTCCTGCAGCAGGTCCTGATCGTCTATCTCACTGCCTGGCAAGACGAGCTTCCAACTGGGTCAGGATGTGCTAAAGTGAGTCCAGGTCTCGAGCACGTTCTATAAACCAAACCTCAGAGCCTGAAGCTCCATTGCAATAGACTACGAGTGAACTAAACTGGGCAACCATGACTCAGGCCCTGATTCTCCGGAGATCCCCAAAACCCAGAGAGCTCGAAGCATCCCTACGGTGTAGGCTTGGGAGATATTCGGGTTTCAGGATTCACAGGGATTGGGACCCCAAGTCCGCGCGAGAGGCCTGGGCTCTTGGAGGCGACGTTGAGAGAAACCTCCTGGCTCGAGCTCACAGTGAGGAGCTCACTCCGGTAGCTGGCGTACAGCGCGCGCTTCTCGCCTGGTCTCCGGGATTAGTATTTCGCCTAGGGTTTTGGGCTCTGGGGATTCGTTTAGGGTTGAAACTCGAACACACCGGCTACCAGATCTTTCCAGGGTTTGGGTGTTCGGGGTGGGCGGTCGCTGCTCTTGTTGTCTTCGAGTTTTCGGAGCAGACTTGATCTGCTGTAGTTCCGGGCTTCAGTACTGTGTTGCACATTGTAGCCTTCAAGACGTTCTGAAACCCATAAGCCACAAAGCCATAGCCGTCTCTCCGGCTACACCAGAAAGAAGATTTTAACTGACGAAGACTTTGGGCTCAGGGATACTATTAAGTGTTTGAGGGGCACTGACGGCTTGCGGGCCCTTGACACAAGCTTGCAGTCTGTGCTGTTTCATCTGCTAAAGTTGTGCACCGCCGCCTGCTCACATACTTCGCTCCGGGCATCAGAGTCTAAATTCATGCCAATAGCCTCAACCCTCGACCTGATACCCGGCCCAAGTGCACGGAGAGTTGCCGTAAATTGCGTTCCACTCATCGTGACGCTTCATCGGCAGGTAGCCCAGCAAGGCCTTTGCATGAGTGTATCATGTGTATGCATATATATATACATACATACACATGTGTATACATACATATATATATATGCATGCATAGAGAACACATAAAGAAAGGTGGACATGAATACGAGCTTAATTGTAGTAAACATAAATATATCGATGTTTATAGCGGTAAAGAGAGAGAGGGAGAGAGACAGAGGGAGTATTCCGTCTTCTTACAGACTCATGGAAACACCCATAGCACCAATCAGTCTTCCTACCGTCAGAGAAGTTTCAAGCAGCAGACTGTCAAAGCGGGTTTGGGCCATAGAATGCAGCCAAATTCCTGAGCCTTGTCTAGCCAGCCGATGAACATGGTAACCTGGAGGCCTTAATACTTGGAATATTTACGGCGTATATCACAATACAATTATCTGGGCAGTTTTCAAAGGAATTTACATAATTACTGCATGCACCTGTGAACCGCTCGATTGTAGAAGTGCTTCGACTGAAAGCGGACACCTTGAACTGAACATGTCCGCACATACCCTCTCCTTAACCATGAAGTTGCAAAGATGTCATCTGTAGATTACCACCCTTGTCGTCTGATGCAACTTAGGATTCCAATTTCGTGTGGCGTCGGTGCATGTAGGAGCCTTGCCAGGATGCCGATCTTGTCAGAACCTGAGAGCCTTCGAGGGCCCCTTAGCGGCCTTACTACCATGAGGGAGTGAAGGAATGCTTCGCCCAAACTGGCATCGACAAACGCAGCTTCTCATGCACATCCACCACGCGACCCAGCGTCCTACTTTCTAGTCCTGCAACCGGTGAAGAACCGTCCTCCACCCGAGACACCTGCATCCAGAAATGCCGATCCTCTAGCTGTCAAGGTCCTAGTCCACGACACATCCTAGATGCAAGGTTTTGAAACTTAGACAAACATGCTGAACCCGCCGAAGAAAATCCAGCACTTGAAAGATGCTATCAAGCCCGTCTAACCCGGTTCAGTCCGGACCCGACGATCTAAGTAGAACCGTAAGCCATGAAGGTTCCTAAGCCGAAGGAGCCCGGGCCTTCCAAACCTTCGCTCGAAGGCTCTGGTCATCTGGCAGCCCGCGGTAGGCAAGCCTTGGAGACACGGACTTAGGATTTAAGCGGCTCTCCAGGGTGTTGTGCGCTTGTCTAGGATCTTATACAGGCTTCTAGCTTATTACGATGTGTTGTTACACTGCTCTCTCGCTGTTCTCTTCAATGTGCGGGGGCTCTAGATTGAGATATTAAGGTTTTGGCTTGAGACTGAAATCCAACCCCCTATGGGCTTTCACGGCAGCTGCGTCAGGTCAGGCTCCTTCCCCAAAGCCTCGAGGACACCCCCAGAAAAGAAAGTCCAATCGGCTAGCCCCAGGCTTGTCATGTCGCAATTTTTTGCAATCTCGAGCTGTAACGACTACAAGGTTTAGGCTTGAGGATCTCCGGCAGAAGCGTTCGGGATAAGGAGTGAGATTGGAATGTAAGCTTCAAATTTGTACAGCCCAAGCTGAAGCCTAAACTTTCTACCACCCACCTATGACGTGGTTTCGGCTAGACCACAGGCCAAGACACAGTCGGAGGAGGCCATCATTGCCGTCCTGTCGGTGGGTGCATGGTTTTAAGGAGTTTTTGAAGGGGCAGGCCAGGCATTTCGGGGCACGGACTCAGCTACCACTTTGAAGTAGCTATAATTTGCGTCTGACCTGCAGCTCACAAGAGCATTTGCAAAGCTTGTTTGGGAATTCTAGGGTTTTGGGGGCTAGGTGCTCTGGTCCTTAGCTCCACGTGTCATGGCGCGTTCAAGCAGCACCGTCCGGGAGGGAGCCAGGCCCTCCGCTAACACCAGCTTGCGAACCTTTCGGCGCTGTGACCCACAGGGCGGGTTGAGGCTCGAGGGTTCAGGGGGAATGTTTAGACCGGAAGGTTGAAATGCATGGACATGCCAGCTATGCTGGAGTTCTAGAAGCAAAGCCCAACCCTTAAGCACCTGCCAAAACGAAACATTACCATGCACACCACCGCCACAACAGCACTCGACATCCAATACATAACCCGTAAAAAACCCAAGCAAGATCCCAAGAATACATGTAAGCCTATGCCCGAGGTCCTTCTCCAACATTTCACCAAGACACAAAATATTTGATTTACAGCAAATGCTGTCAAAGCAATCCCGAGATCCTTGGAAACAACAACACAAACACAAAACAACACTAAGAACACCAACGTAGCCAACAGCTATGCCTAGGACGAAGAAAATAAACCATAGCTACACTCTTACCCTTACTCGTACTCTTACTCTTACGATTGCGGTGAGGATTACTAGTACTCACACTGTTGTTCCTATTTCTGTTAGTAGTAGTAGTAGTAGTAGCAGCAGCAGCAGCAGCAGCAGCAGCAACAGCACGACATCGTTTTGCCCCGCTTGCCGTCCATGGTGCAAGCACGCTGTACTACTGCTATTACTAGCACTACTCACGACTACTACTACTACTACTACTACTATTACTACTACTACTACTACTACTACAACTACTACTACTACTACTACAACTACTACTACTACTACTACTGCTACTATTACTACTGCTACGACGACGACGACCACTGCCATTATACCACTACCAATACCACTACCACTGCCGCCACCACCGCCACCATAACCACCACCACCACCACCAGTACTACTACCAGTACCACTTTTCTACTACTACCTACTACTGCAGGTGGGGATCCTTTTTGGGTGGTTTTTGTATTTTTTTGGTTTTCGCCTGAATGGCTTCACGCGCCGAGTCAGTCAGCCAGTCAGTCGGAATGCGAGCATGCCGGTCTGCCAGTCTGTCGGGCGGTCGGTCGATTGGTCCATGTGCCAAGCACCGGGCAGTCAGTCAGTCGGTCAGCCAGTGTCTGACATGTGATGAACCGATATCGTCAAATGAGGGGGCGTGTTTAAGATGTAGGATGAACCGGAATCGCCAAATGACGGGGCGTGTTTAACATATGTTGAACCGTCATCGCTAAACGAGGGGGGCATGTTTAAGATATGTGATGAAGCGTTATCGCTAACTGAGGCGCCGTGTTCAAGATATATGATGAACCGGACTCACCAAATAAGGGGGCGGCCTGTTTAAGATATGTTGAACCGGACTCGCCAAATGAGGGGTATGTTGGCATGTTCAAGATACATGATGAAGCGGACTCACCAAATGAGGGGTCGGCGTGTTTGAGATATATGGCGAACCGGAACCGCCACATGAGGGGGCGTGTTCAAGATACATGGTGAGCCGGAATCACCAAATGAGGGTTGTGTTTAACATATATGATGAACCGGAATTGCCAAATCACCAAATGAGGGGGCGTGTTTAACATGTATGAGGAGCCGAAATCGTCAAAAGAAGGGGGGCATGATTAACATATATGGCGAACCGGAATTGCCAAGTGAGGGGGTGTGTATAGGGTAAAAGAATGAACCGGTGTCGTTAAATGAGGGGGGCATGTTTAAGATTTATGATGAACCCTTATCGCCAAATGACGGGGCGTGTTTAACATGTATGATGAGCCGATGTTGGCAAATGAGGGGGGCGTGTTTAAGACAGGATGAACCGGAATCGCCAAATGACGGGGCGTGTTTAGCAGCTAGCATATTATATGAAGAGCCGTTATCGCCAAATGAGGGCGCATGTTTAAGATATGTGGTGAATTGTTATCGCCAAATGAGGGGTCGTGTTTAAGATACATGCTGAACCGGACTCACCTCATAAGGGGGCGGTCCATTTAAGATATGTGGTGAACCGGACTCGCCAGTCTAAGATGTAATTATGGTGAGCCGGAATCGCCAAATGAGGGGGGCGTGTTGAACATGTACGAGGAGCCGGAATCGCCAAGTGAGGGGAACCCGCGTAGCCGATATCGCCAACTAAGGGGGCGTTTTGATATATAAGATGAGCCGGAATCGCCAAATGAGGGGGCGTGTTTTAACATATGTGATGAACCGTTATCGCCAAACGAGGGGGCGTGTTCAAGATATGTAATGAAGCGTTATCGCTAACTGAGGCGCCGTGTTCAAGATATATGATGAACCGGAATCGCCAAATAAGGGGGCGGCCTGTTTAAGATATGTGGTGAACCTGACGTGCCACATGAGGGCGTGTGTCGAGGGGAGTCTAGGACATATGGTGAGCCGGAACCGCCAAATCAGGGTAGCATGTATGATGAAGCGCAATGGCCAAATGAGGGGTGTGTTTAAGATTTGTGAGATACCGGAATTTCGGAATCGCCAAATGAGGTGGCGTGTATCAGATGTATGAGGAACCGGAATCGCCTAAATAAGGGGCGTGCTCAAGATGTCTGATGAACCCTTATCGCCAAACGAAGTGGCGTGTTTAACATGTATGATGAGTCGATGTCGCCAATTGAGGGGGCGTGTTTAAGATTTAGGATGAACCGGAATCGCCAAATGACGGGGCGTGTTTAACATAGCATGTGAAGAGCCGTTATCGCCAAAAGAGGGCGCCTCTTTACGATATATGATGAACCCTTATCGCCAAATGAGGTGGCGTGTTTGACATGTATGATGAGTCGATGTCGCCAAATGAGGGGGCGTGTTTACGATTTAGGATGAACCGGAATCGCCAAAGGACGGGGCGTGTTTAACATAGTACGTGCAGCGCCGTTATCGCCAAATGAGGGCTCATGTTTAAGATATATGATGAACCCTTATCGCCAAATGAGGCGGCGTGTTTAACATGTATGGTGAGTCGATGTCGCCAAATGAGGGGG
>CAJNJA010017772.1:0-10292 GCA_905231915.1 Symbiodinium necroappetens
GAAATACGAAAGAAGTTCGATGTCAGAAAGAGACTCCTATGGAGTCGCATCGCAGAAAACGCCACCGAAGTGAAAGCAGTTGGAAAAGGCTCGATCGTCAGGGATCTATGCATTTCTTTGTGTAAGCGATTGTTGTCATATACATATATATATATATACGGATAATGCTTATATACATACATACCCACACGCATACACTCACTCAGGAGAGTCGGTGTCCAACCTGGTCAGAGCCCCTCCGGCGCTACACTGATGTGAAGCGCTGTCTGAGCGGTTGGAAGGAGCTCTCGAGGGTCAGGGATGTACCCAACCCTGCACCCTAAACCCGAGGGATGTACCGGTTAGTGTCTTAAACAGTTTGATTTTAGGTACTGTGCACACTCTGTAACAGTTGGATAATATCTAGAACGAGTCTATAATAAGAATATATATATATATATATACATACCCAGTAATCTGACGCCTAACATAGACTGTTACGGTAGGGCAGTACCCGAGTTTGATTCTTTGGGGCTTTCAAGGGCTAGGGTTTCAAGGGGTTTGAGGCAGGCATTTAAGTTCATTGCTATTCCGAACAAACCTTGGAAAGGTTCTTGGGAGCTTTTGTGGTTTCAATTTCGGATTCGGGGCTTAGGGTGCCGCATTTTCAGGTTCAGGAGTTGGCAAGTCCGGTTGTGGGCTGTGGGTTTAGATTGATGTTTTGGCGTCCTGGAAGGTTCAGGCACTGCAAATTCGGATCGGCTCAGACGGGGTTTGGCCCTCCCGAAGGATTTTCTGTCAAAAGCTAATCCCGGGCGCTTAGTTGACAACACCCTACAGCCCTCAGAACTTCGATGCTACCGGGGGATTCGATCGTTGGATGCAGCGTTGCCGGGATTAAGGGCGGCTGCGAAATATCCGAAAACCGTAAACCCCTAATCGCTAAACCCCTAAAAATCAAAAGCCCCCTAAAAGGAAACTGGTGTTTTCGACACTAACAGTTTAACAGGGGTAGACAGAGAGTGATATGGGGTGCTTTCCTTGTGCGGTACCTGCAGCATAGCTTAAGTCTTGTCCCTTGCGCCTTAAACCCTAAACTTGAAGATCTGATGTAGAAGCTTGAGCAGCTACAACTGCGGTTTACCATTGTGTATGTGTGTGTGTGTATATACATATATATATATAGGTACGTATTATGCTTGCATATAAACACACAAACATACCTACATACATACATGTATGCACAGCCAGTATCATTTCTAACTATTCCAAATACTCAGGTCCTGGGACTCCTCTCGACGCCGTTGATGAAGCCATGACAGAGCCCTCTAGGGATAACAAGACTTCGGCACAAGCAAGCATTCTTAGGACAGGGTCTAGGGCTTGCCTATTTAGGATGATTAGGGTTGCTTAGGGCTAGAATGTAGGGATTGGGATTTGGGGTTGGGGTTCATGATTTCGGGCTGTAGGTTGAGGGAGTATGGTCAAGATGTATTCTCATGGTCCGTAACTTGCAGCAGATCCCAAACCCGTGACAAGCAGGACATTGTGATTCCTGGCCATACGGACTACGCCAGGATTCAGTACATGAAGAGCCGCGCAGTCCGCAAAGGTACAGGGTCGAAGTCTAGGGTGTAGGCTTTAGGGTTTAAGGATTATAGGGTTTATAAAGTTTAGGGTTTAGGTTTGGGGTTTAGGGTTTTAGGGTTTAAAGTTTAGGGTTTTAGGGTTTAAAGTTTAGGGTTTAGGGTTTAAAGTTTAGGGTTTAGGGTTAGGGTTTAGGGTTTACAGTTTAGGGTTTAGGTTTTAGGGTTTGGGGTTTAGGCTTTAGTTCTGAAGCTGATAACCCCAGGGAGTCTCCATCGCAGTTCCTTTTTTGGGTTAAACCAAATTCCATGGTTGGGATCCCAGAAGGTAGCCCTTAAAAGGAGCCCTTAATAGGAGCCCTTGAAAGGAACCCTTAAAAGGAACCCTTAAAATTGAACTACAAGGGAGACATAGATCATAGGGTCTTTAAGAGCTCTTTCATGGGTTCTGGTCCCTAAACCCTAAACCCTAAACCCCAGTATCCAGAAGTTCGCAGGATCTCCGTTGGAAGCAGCTCAGGGACAAGGTTTAGTGTTCCAAAAGACGCCCCGCTACAGACCCTAACGAATCTAACGAATGCTCTGGAACTGCTCTCATGCGTAAAACCCCTAAGCCCCACATTTCGAGTTTCAGATGCTGTTGCCGACAGCCTAAAACCCTAAACCCTAAACCCTAAAACCCTAAACCCTAAAACCCTAAACCCTGAACCCTAAACCCTAAACCCTAAAACTCCCTATGAGGCAAAAATCGGCGCACTGCGGATCGAAGGCGCGCTTGGCTTTGTCTTTACTTCGGGCCTGGGATGGTGACTTTTAGGGTGTGGGTTTAGGGTTTAGGGCCTTTAGGGTTTAGGGTTTAGGACTTCTAACCTTCTCGGGTAAAGGTGTAACATTTGTATTTCTATATATGTGCACATCGCCATATAACCCCTGAGCAGGCCCTCAGTCCTAAACTCAGCCCTAAATCGAAGGTTATATATATACAGAACCCCAGCATAATTTAGAGGTAAACCCTTTGGGGATGTTGGGGTACTCTGGCCTTAAGCTTGGCTCTGCAGTAAGAGTGCTTCCGGGCTCAGGAGTGTGTGTTGGGTTTGGGAAGTTAGGCTTTAGGGGTTTAGCATTAAGGGGCTTTGGGTTTGGGATTTTTGGGGATTTTCCGTTAAGGGGGTTCGGGGGTTCAGGGTTTAGGGTTTCGGGTTTAGGAGTCTCATACTATACCAGACTTCATGAGGACTCGAACTCGCAGGTTCCCAGGTTACGTTTCGGGATTGGATAGACCCAGAGTTTCAGGACCAGGGATTTCAGACCCAGAGTTGCAGGATCAGGGATGTCAGCATTCCAGAACTCGGAAGCTGTCAACTCTGCAGTGTTTCAGACAGATCTGGATTCCTGGGCCTTTGGGTCCCGGAAATCTGAATCTGGAACTCTTCATGATTTTCTGATACTGATTCACGCATCGTTTCCCCGGCACGGCCTTCGCCCCCAAGTCAGAACAACAGGACATGAAAACTCTCATCCATCACACAGCAGCAATGAGTAAAACGGCAAAGCAACCCTGTCCCAGGATGAAGATCTTACTGTGGAGTCACACGATGCTACATATAATGCATGCAATATACAAAAATGAAATACATGCGTACACATGCCTTCAGACATGCACCCACACACACACACACGAGGAGGCAGGCATACATGCATACAAACGCTCATTTATTCATTCATTCATTCATTCATTCATTCATTCATTCATAAACCCTAAGACCCTCAACCCCAAACCCAAGACCCTAAGACCCTAAATCCGTCCACCCGTCCACCCGCCCATCCTCCGTCCATCCTCCATCCATCCACAGCCAGGAGCCCACACCTCGAAAGCATCGCAAGCTTTATTATGCTGTTTGCCATTCGAGCCCTGAGCCTACCCATAGGCCCCTAAGTAGTTCCTTTTTTTGGGATTACCTTGTAGGATTCTAAATATACACCATATAAAGGAACTACTTAGGGGCCTATGGGTAAACCCCATACAACCAAAAGCAGCTGCCTTACTGTGTGCTCGAAGCACAAAGTTTAAGCTTCATGAGCTTTCCCTAACCCTCCAGGTACCTACTATATAGGGCCCTAGGGGCTCTACCTAGTACCCTCTATAGTGGGTACCTAGAGGGTTAGGGTTTGTCGTTTCAGTTCACTGGGCAGCAATTTGCAGACCTTTCCACGTAAGCTGCTTCCCGTGGCTAGTATTCCGGCTTCGGGGTTTTGGATTCTTGGAGCCAGGATTTACTGTAAGAGTTCGGAGTGACCTTCCCCGAAACTCTGAGGCGGCATGCAGGAGCTTCGATATTTAGGAGTCGAGGTTTCGAGTTTTACAGGCGGACGTTGGAGATTCAAGGTAGGTTTTGGGGCGGGCTGAGGGGTTTTCAGCCAGACCCCAAAGCCCTAGAAGCCCTAAACCCGCCCTAAACCACTCACCCGTAAAGTGCACGCCCTAAATTCCTTCACCCACAGACCCTCAGCCCTACCCTCTATAAACCCTAAACCCTAAACCCCTAAACCCCTAAACCCTAAACCCTCTACACCCCTACATCCTCACCCCTGAGCTCCGAACCGCTAAGCCCTAATGCCTCAACCCTCGGATTTAGGATTATGGAAGACCCAGCCGGGGAGCCAACCACCTGCTAGGCTTCCTTTCTGGGGTACCACAATTAGGGTTCCTTTCCGGGCTTCTTTCAGGGGTGCTGTAATGGGGGGATCCGGGATCCTTTAGGCTTCCTTTGATTAAGGGGGTGCTACAATGGGGTTCCTTTTTGGAGGGGCTCTGATAGGGATCCCTAAAGTTAAGTTCCCTTACTTCGTCCTCCTCTCGCTTGATGGAGGCTGCTGCTCACCTTCCATGGAAGAGCACCCGGCGCCGCACCGCAGTTTTCTGAGGGATGCCGAAAGATGGATCCCCAATCCTCAGGGGGGTAATCTTAAAGCTTGGGGGGGGAGGGGGCACAGTATAAGACAAGATCTAGGAATATTTGGGATCTAAATCGAGGACCCTAAACCCTCAACCCTAAACCCTCAGTTTCTGAACCTCCCGTCGTCCTTGCATCTTCTGAATTTACCATGGAGATCGTGCGTTTCAAAGGAAATGCAGGCATTTTAAACTAGGTGCATGTAGGGTTCCAGCATGTTCTAGCAGAGAAGATATGAACTTGCGCCCATTACCCTGAATCCCAGAAAGTTGGAACATGGATTTGTGTAGGATGATTTGCGCTAGGATCCCTTATGCTTTACCTTAGGAGCATGGGGATTATAGCTATAATGTTCCAACTTTATGGCTTCTAAACCCTAAACTCTAAACCCTAAGCCAAAACCTTAGTAAGGCTTTCGGAGCTTTCAGGCCTTGCTTCTTAGACGCGCCCGGATGGGTTTGGCATGTGCGGCCTGGTGACGGAGGCTGCTTCCAGAGAATGCCTCTCTGGCAATGCAGCTCACGGAGAAGGAGAGGGATTTTTTCCGGTCCCATGTGCGCAAGTGCATACTTTGGCCCTAAAATGCCCCAGATGGGGACTACCTTAAGGCCACAATAGGCCACAGTATGTGCTATATGATGACTAGATGAGTACATGGATCCTTAGGATGTGGTCAGAGCTGGAAAGGCTTGGGAGTAAGCTGCAGGATAGAAGGCTGCGTTAATCAGTTCTAAGTCAAGAAGTAGTTTAATGCAATTTACCAGAAGACGGATCTACAGTCAATAGTATACGATTTCGTCTTATGGTAATGTAATTAATTATCAATATTATTCCTCGGGGTTCCTATTATAACCTATACTCTAAAGGAGCCCCATGATTAAGGCCCCTAGAGCAACTTAGAGCAAACTCCTTAAAGAAGATGGCAGAAGCAGCTGCAGTGCATGCAGCTGGTTGAGGCCCCCCACTAAGGCCGGCTTTGGGTTTAGGGTTTAGGGTACAAGGGCCTTAATAAGGGGAATAGGCTCTGAGGCATGTTTGTCCCGAAAAACGGCAGCCTCTAACACGCCTGAGTGTCTAAACCGCCCAAAACCCCCAAGCACCACCCCAAAATGACCCCTGAACCCCAAACCCTAAACCCAAAACCCTAAACCCTAAACCCCTGAACCCTTAGGTGCCCACGACGCCTACGAAGAGTGCCGCGTAAGAGGGGCCGGCCGCCCCAGTCGAACCGACAGGGTTTTAGGGTTTTAGGGTTTAGGGTTTATGTAGGGCCTAGGGAGTTCAGGGTTCTAGGCTGTACCTTAAACTACTTAAATTAAGATTCCCCATCAATTTTAATATTGGGGTTTGTTCTATGAACCTACAGAAAAGTAGGCTATGGTAGTTTAACCCAGAGTTTAGGCTTTAGAGTTCAGTGTTTGAGGTTTCGGGCTTAGGGTTGTAGGGCATAGAATTTTCAGTGTTCGGATTGTATATGGGTACTGCGAGGGTCTTCGGGGTTAAGGGTTTGGAGTGTAAGGTTTGAAGTAAAAGCCAGCTGCCTGGAGCATCATCATGCTCATACCCTTGAGGTCCCTTGAGGTACTCCACCACTAACTTATCCCATGTTTTACAGCTTGTTGAAGGTTACTGTAAGGTAGTCTACATTCGGGATTTTATTGTGAGCATCTCGCCTATGGTTATAGCTCAATACTATGGTGTCCTCGGTGTTGTTATTGCAGTTTTTGGGGTTGTCGGTCTCCTCGTTGGCCTCTGTTTCGCTCTTTTTCCGGTAAACTGTTCATATCAAGTGTTACTCCTGCTACTATGGATGTCGCTATGGTAGTACGATCATGCCTCTGCTAGGCGTCACAGCTATTGGTACCAGTACACCACTCTGGCACTGCTTGGGCTATTGTGCCCGTGGCTACGGCTGTTCTTGCTATGGAGCTTCACACATTCGGGTTTGGATATTTGCAGGTAGACCTAAACTGCCCTCCCAAATCCTCTTGCAACAGCATATTTCACGACTATGCAAAACCTTGGCTACACCGCCTAACGACCCACTCCACCACGTCGTTTTCTCCCCAGGATACAAGGATCAAGTTTAAATGTCTGCTCGCAGAGGACACCCACAGACGTACTGGTTACAACAGCTAACAGAATGGATGTTGTCAGTCTGCCATGCCCACCTAGTTACGTAGATCACGCCGCCCCTGACCAACGACAGGATTTACTGGGATTAAACCAATATATACAGCTACCCCGAATACAGCCTGCAATTGGAGACTTCGCCGATGCACTCGCCGGCTTTCGGATGCGCATGGCCAACGTAAAAAAAAAAACAAGTTTACCGACCACGAATCCCTGAGGAATTGATGAAGCTCGGCAAGAGTGCCGGCTTGGAATCTGGCGTTGATATAGGCGTGGTTTAGGGTTTGAGGGTTAGGGGCTTTAGGGTGGAAGGCTTGGGGATTAGGGTTTAGGGTTAAAAATAACACCCTAAACCCTAAACCATTAACCCGGGGTTTAGGAAGTTTAGGGGTTAGGTTAGGTTTAACGTAAGCATAGCCGTTGCAAGCCGGTCTTTCCTGTTTGGGCTTGGGGAAATGGACAAAGTGCATCGTGATGAGGGCTCGATCTTGGCGGTTGGGGTTTACCCATAGGCTCCTAAGTAGTTCCTTTTTTGGGAGTACCTTATAGGATTCTAGATATAAACCACAAAAAGGAACTAATTACTTAGGAGCCTATGGGTATGTTTTGGGGGTGTAGGGTTTAGGGTTTAGGGTTTTGGGGGGTTTAGGGTTGAGGGGTTTAAGGTTTATGGATTCCTCCTCGTGCTACTACCCCTAGCGCCGCATTACTGCATGGCTAATGCTGCTGCCTCTACTCCTCCTGCTCCACCTGCTTCTCCTACGCACTACTCACTACTCCTCCTGCTCCTGCACCTGCTATTATGACTTCTATTCGATTGATTTCTGACGCTACTACTACCACCACGACGACGACAACTGCCGCTCCTACTGCTTGTACTTGTCAACGTTGTTCCCATCCTTTGCTCATCGCTGTCATAATCGTCATTTGCGGCGGAGTAGCTGCAGCAGCGGCAGCAGCAGCAGCAGCGGCGGAAGCGAGGCAACAACGACAACGACAACAATCATGACAACAAGGACAACAACGACAACAACCACAACAACAACAGCAGCAGCAACTGCAGCGACATTTTCGTCGTCGGGTTGTCCAGTAGCAGCTGTGGGATAAAAAGCAGGATAGGGGTCTTGTGTCTGAGCTCCACGCCTTTTTTGCACCACAATTATACGACTGCAGGGTCTCTAGGAACGTACTGTACTGGCCGGTTTAGATCTGAGCCGTACTTCGACAGCGTCGCTTCACCCTCCCAGGCTGAAGTCAGCAGAGATATGCTGAAAACAAAGTAAAGAGTTGTTCGGCCCTTTCAGAAGACAAGTCCCAGAATCAAAGAGCTTTTTTTTGTTGGGGGGGGGGGGCGAACTGGTGGCAACAGCCTTGGACCACTTTTTCTTGCAAGTCCTGAGCACTCGAACTGCAAAATCTGTAAAACCTCAACCCTCCAATCCCCGAGCCCCTAAACCCCGGAAGTTGCATTGACCACCATACACCCTGAACCCTGGCAGGTGGTTTTGTGAGCGACTACCTCGAGCGGAAGGGCGACAGCCACTTCTGCTTGGTGCCAGCAGGCCAATCCTTCGCAGGTGAGTTTGTTGTTTTCAAAAGCCGTCATCGGGGCTCTTGCGTTTATGAGGGTTTTGAAGGGTTTTGTGTTTTTGTTTGTTAGGTTTGGGCTTCATTATTTAATATGCATGACCGGTTAGGGCATTTTCGTTTGAGGTTGATGGTTGTGTTTCTTTGGGTTTGGTGTGTTAAGGTTTCTGGTTGGGGCCAACAGGTGTCTGCAGTACGAATATAGGAGCGCCAGCACGCACCCAGGGCTTGGGGCAGACGTTCTGTTTGCTGCAGTTCGACACTTGATGTCCAGCAGCCGAATTTGTGAGGGTTTTCGCGTTTAGGGCTTTCGAAATTTCAGGTTTGGGGGTCAGGGCGGCTTGCTTTTAGGGCTTGAAAGTTAATGTTGAGGGTGGCAGGCATAACGGGGCCACGGGGTAACGGATCTGAGGCTAGGCGGTCTTGGCGATTCAAGCTTGAACCTGATATGGGAGTTTCCGAAAATAGGGGACCCTAATATAGTACCCTAAATAGTAGGATCCTCATTATAAGGACCCCCAAAAAGGCACCCTAATTTTCGGAAACCCCCATATCTCCCAGCTGCCAAAACACACACAAAGAAAGCCTTGACCCCAACCACTCCGCCTTAAAGTCCCTCATAAGCCAAGCCTGTATCAGTGTTAGGGTCATATCATAAGAAAGTAAGGTAGTCAGCCAAAAGGAACAAACTACAGTAAGGGCTTAAGTAAACCTTACACCTAAGGTTACCTAAAGTCTCCATTGCAGTTCCTTTTGGGGGTTACCCTATAAGATGCTAAATACATAATTTAATTGGTTAAACCAAACAAGGAACTACAACAGAGACTAAAGGTAAACCCTAAACCCTAAACCCCTAAAGCCCCAAACCGCTACACCCCTTAGCCCCTAAACCCTAGACCCTAAGCCCTAAACCCGAAGCTTTTATGATAGTGATTATGATGATACTGTGGTTATGATTGTCGTCTTTGAGATTACCATGTAGTCTTGTTATAAGAAGTACAACATAGAAGACTTGTATATCCAAAAACCCTGGAGGCACGAGCCCTTGGACCAACCACCTCTACGAGAGCTTCTATGCCGGCTGCATCCCAGTCATCCTCAGTCTCCTTGGCTGCATGTTTGGGGGTTTAGGGTTTGGGGGTTTAGGGTTTAGGGGTTTAGGGGTGTCGGAACTTTCGGGATTCTAAGGTTTTTGCGGTTTTTGATTCCAAAGGATGTTGCGTGAATGGGGGGTAGACGATACTCGTTGATTGAGCACTGCCACGCTTTTGATAGCCGCTTTCTTGTCAATGGGCCCCTAAACCCCTAAACCCCAAACCCTAAACCCGAAACCCCATGGGTAGTGGTTCGGAGCGGCCTTTACATGACCATGCGCTAAGCAGCCCCAGATCCAGTCACGATCCCCAAGCCCAGAAGCCCGACTCCCTGGCCGCAGCGCCGACTTTCCCTTGTAGTTTAGTATAGGGTTCTGCAGTCTTAGTGTTTTTATAGTACATAGTCTTTGTTAGTATAGCATGATGGCATAGAAATATACCATAGAATAGTATATTATAGCATATTGTCATACAGTTTGTAATTTGCTGTTTTGGTTCAAGGTTGATAAGCAAGAAAATTTGCTTGGGCTCCACATCCAACGCGGTGAAGCCTCTACACCCTCAACACCCAAACCCGAAACGCTTATAAGATGAAAACCCCGACAGTATTGCCTAGGGCTCGTCCGTTGCAATTTCGTGTACTATAAGATACTCGAACACCCTCCTAAACCCTAAGCCCTATTAAACTATATCCTAATTACTAAGGCTCCTTTACTATACAACCCTTGTACGAACCCTAAAAGATCTCAAAGGAGCCCCTTAAAGGAACCCAATCAATAAGGCCCCTATGGTAGCAAAGGTGATGAGTACAATGTGGCCTTCGCTGAAGAACTTCCTTGGGCTGCTGGGCTTCATAGTGATCTAGGGTTTCGGAATTGGGTTTAGAGTTTAGGGTTTCGCATTTGGGTTTTGGGTGTGGGGTTTCGGATTCAGGGTTTAGCGTTTAGGGTTTCGGATTT
>CAJNJA010017773.1:0-10838 GCA_905231915.1 Symbiodinium necroappetens
AACCCTGAACCCTCAACCCTACAACCCTAAACCCTATAAGCCCTAAGCCCTGGACCCAAACCTACACCCTACACCCTACACCCTAAACCCTGAACCCAAACCTAAGCCCTGAACCCTTCGTAGATGCAAGCCGGAAACCCTCACAGCCGACAATCCCTCAACCCCAACCCTAAACCCCAGGTTTAGGGGTTTAGGGGTTTAGGGTTTAGGGGTTTAGGGTTTAGGGGTTGAGGGTTTAGGGGTTGAGGGTTGAGGGTTTTTGGGTTTAGTGTTCAGGCTTTAGGGTTTAGGCTTTAGGGTTTAGGGTTGAGGGTAGGCTTTAGGGTTTAGGGTACATAATCCCCAAACCCTAAACCCCAAATCCCAGACCCCCAAACTCCAAACACTCTAAAACCCTCAGCCAAGGCAGTCTGCGCGACTCCGAAAGAGGCGGACGTCGAAAACTGCAAAGCCATGGCCCGGGATATGATCACACTCAAGGCGCACGGGGAGGGGGGGGGGGGTTCTGAAAATGGGGACACTGATATGGAACCCTGAATACTAGGATCCTCGGTATGAGGGCTCCTGAATACGCTACCCCAGTTTCTGAAACTTCCCAACAAACTTCCAATCCCCGTCAGCAGGCAGGCAAGATCAATGCCTTGGAGATCCCTACAAAAGAATTCGTAGTGCACAAAGGATAAAGCTAAACCAGCAACCAAGAGCCTTAGTGAAACTGCCCTGACAGGTTTGTAAGCCCTGAACCCTAAACCCTAAGCGGTGTTTTTTGGGGTGCTGGTGTTTTCTTGTGGGTTTCTTCAGGGTTAAACGGGGTTTCATAAGGACTTCTCCTATGAAGAGGTATTGGAGTTCCATAGCTCAACAGACCTTTAAGCCTGAAGCCCAAACCCGGCGGAACATGGGCAACAAAAGAAACAAAGCCCTCAGTGTTTCGACATAGTAGGATCGTTATGAAAACGGAAACACCCTAAACCCTAAACAACAAAAGGGGACACTTTAGTTTGGTGAAAGCCCCGGAAGCCACCTGAATTAGCCGCATAGAGTACAAGGAAGCATGAGAGCGAAAAGAAGTGCAAAAGGAGCCCAGCACGCACCGCATTTCTCACATCAAGGGTCCATTTACATAAGCTGTGCATATTTCTTGCCATGCGTACACCCTGAACCCTATACCTGAACGTGAAACCAACAGCTCCTCCGGCACCCCTAAACCCTCCGCCCTGCTAAACCCTAAACTCCCTGTATCTTTTGACGCCCCACAAGACTGGCCAGAAGAAGAAGAAGCGAAGCCCTAAACCCCAAACTCTGAACCCTGAATTCTAAGGTTGAAGCCATGGGCCCCTAGTATGGGGCCCTGAACCCTGGGATCCTTATACACCTGCTATATACCATACTGTGTACCCTAAAGGGTCCCTAGGAAGGACTAAGGGCCCCTTTTAGGGGCCCATACTTCTAACCTTAGATGAATCCGCAAAGTGGCCCTCACCGTACATCCTCTCCCGGCGCCCAGAATGCTTGCGAGACAGGACTTGACCCCTTCATTGGGTCAACCTGCTTACAGCAACGGGCGCTTAAGTTCTGTAACAGGGTTCGTTTTTGATGGTTGCTTTATGGGTTCTATAATGGGGTTCCCTCAAGAGATCTATAACAGGAATCTGTAATCTTACTCAGACAATTGAAGAACCTGAAACTTTGTGTCCTGATACATTGGTTGGGGTTAGGGTTTAGGCTTTAGGGTTTAGGATTTTCAGGACTTGGGCCCTGTTGTTTTAGAAGGGAGTTACCAAAGAACTACGAGGGATCTAACGTGTCAAGGAGGACGATCCACGGTTTACGGTGTTTGGCCCCGAACCCTAAACATTCCCAAGCCCTAAACCCTAAACCCTGAACCCTGAACCCTAAACCCTAAACCCTAAACCCCAAGCCACTAAACCGTCAAATATGGGCAGAAAAGGTGTTCAGTTCCAAACCCTACTACAGTGGCACGGAAAGCCTACCTTTCCAAGGATTTGTTCATGGAAGCAAAAAAGGAAAGCCCAGCAGGATAGTGTGGTCGGCTACAGGAAAGCTTTAACAACCCTAAACCCTAAACCCTAAACCCTAAGCTTTCAATCCTACTGTTGATGATATAAATCCTGCATTACCTTAAGGACCCTAAACTATGGGAGTTATGGTATATTCCTTATTCTGGGTAATGCAGGATTTATATCATCAACCGTATACCCTAAACTTCCAGGTCTTTCAGGAGCTGCACGGCAGCCAGGAGGCCCCACACTTTGGTCAATCGGGTTGATGCTGGTTTTGCTACGTCTAGGGATTTGGTTTTAGGGTGTAGGGATTAGGCTTTAGGCTTTAGGGCTTCTGAGTTTAAGTTGTGGGACATGTACCATACAAGCTTGCTGTGTTACGGTGGCTTGAACTAGGCTCCTGAAACCCTCCCTAAACCCTAAACCCTGAAAGGGGTACACTTGGCAAGCAAACAGCTGATAAAGGTCGTCAGTCATCATACTCTGGCCTCCCCAGTAGCCCCTTAAAAATACAGTCGCCCTTTATCCCTTCTATTCGGTTTTGGTTTTGCTATTGGAAACCCCGAAGGACAAATGGCAAAAGGGGGGATACTAGTAGAGTGGGTATCCTTTATAGCCTCCCAAACCCTTGCACGGCACCCTAAACCCTAAACCGAAACCCTTCAACCCTAAACCCTAAACCCTGAAGCCCTAAACCCAAAAACCCTAAACCCTAAAACCCTAAACCCAAAAATCCTAAAACCCTAAACCCCACAACCTAAAACCCTAAAAACCCAAGGTTAAGGTTTAGTTTCCCTAGGGATGCTGGGCAGAAGGTACCACGGGGGAGACGTAGCACTCATCATCATCGATGTGGGAGTTTCCGAAAATAGGGACCCCAATATAGTACCCCAAATAGTAGGATCCATATTATCAGGACCCCAAAATAAGGTACCCCCTTCTTTTCGGAAACTCCCATCTGAATCCTTGCACCCATCCTTCCAGGTGCAGGGTTTAGGGGTTTAGGGGTGCAGGGTTTAGGGGTTTAGGGGTTTAGGGGTTTAGGGTTTAGGGGTTTAGGGGTTTAGGGGTTAGGGGTTTGGGGGTGTAGGGTTTAGGGGTTTAGGGGTTTAGGGGTTTAGGGTTTAGGGTTTAGGGTTTAGGGGTCAAGATTCCTTCCTTAGGCTTACAGGAGGAGCCTTCTTATGAGGCAAGGCGCCGATTCAAGATCGATTCTTCGATTCGTGCGTGCTGGGCTCGCAGGTCGAGAACAACGAGGCTTAAACCAGAAGCCCAATTTCTCGAACAATCGAATAGGAAGCGTTCACATGGGGACGGCTTCTCGGCGAGCCCACCACCGCAGAAATCTGCGAGCGCGCACTTTGGAACTTCCAGGAGGCAAACAGGGGCTGCCCGAACTTCCTCACGGCCTTTAAAGGGTTTGGGCTGACGGTGATCAAGCGTGGTCTCCGTACCCGCTTGGACAGCTGAACCTGTGTGTTTAGGTGGAGTCGGCATTGCGAAAGCTTGCCCACTTTCTCGCCAAAGAGCATTGCAAGGAGGATGCGAGGATGTTTGTGTTCCCCCACATGTGCTCTCCGGGATTGAAGCAGGAGTCAGGATACGGAGGGTATGCCAAATTCCACAATTGCGGCTTCATTGGGTCATCCTGCCCTAAACCCTACACCCTTGGTGCATGACCTGCGATTCCGCTGAAGTGGAAGGCAACTGCTATCTTCGACTGCCCGAGTTTCCCTGCCCACCGCCATTGCGGTTTAAGGTTCAGGGTTTAGGGTTTAGGGTTCAGGGATTCGGGTATTTTGGGAATTGGGGTTTGGGTTTTATTGCTGGGGGACTAGATTCTCAGTGGGTGTTGCACGTCATGGCCACTTCAGGCAATTTAGTACCCTTCTGCCCTTGTTCTTGTTGGGTTCCCCTATTCATTAAAACACCAAAATAGCAGAAAACAGGAACCCTTACCATTTGGGGGCTACTGTCCTAGGTAGTATTAGGGAGACCCCTTAAAGGGGATCCTTCTTATGCCCATGCATGGCTCTCTTAGAAGGAACCTGAATGAGAGGGTCTACGTACCGAAAGGTCCCCCGAATCCTCGCTCCTAAGCTGGGATCCTACTGTAGCACCCCGTCCTCAGAAAGCAAACGACGAAGACACCCCCAAGAAAACTACCGGGTAATCGAGCAGCCTAAATGATTAGCACTATCATTCCTCAGGGCTCCTTGTTTTGACATTTTTTCTACAAAGGAGCCCCAAACCCTGCCCTATTCTAATTATTAAGGCCCCTACTTTAGCTACCGTAAGACAACCCGGGGTCTTTTCGAGGTAGTTGATTGAAGCTATCACCATGGAGGTTTTACCACGGCTTCTAGAGTTAGTGCCAACAACATTATGTTTTTTTTCCCACCCTACTCCTTCATCCAAAAGCAGACCTCTGCAAAACGCTTTTTCTTTCCGGGCCTGAATATTCGGATCCCTGTGATTTTTCCGAGCTTGTTTTAGATTAATGCACCGCACAGCCACAGGCTAAAGCCTAAGGGCCTAAGGCCCTAATCTTTGTAGAACCCTTATAGATCATAGCGAATTGCAGTTCTTATTCCATGCAGCTGCGTATTCTAACTGTTCTATATAGTATGCCACAAACCCTTGTTCTGATGGCTGAGGCCCCTAAGCTAACACCTTATAGTAGCCCACAAGCGCCTTTTAAAGGACACTTGAAGGAGCCCCGTTGTAATTTTCAAGGCCCCATGTTAAGCCAACTTTGCAAGGACCTCGTGGACGTTGAGAACAGAATCGTCGCTCGTGAAGAAGAAGTCGAGGCAGTCGTCGAAGGACGGACACCTTCGTTCAAGGGGCTGTAAACGTGCTTACGCTTGCCGCGCTCGCACGTGATAGAAAGAGGCACCCTCTGCGCTGTACACACCTAAGCCTCAGTATCTCAGGTACACACTAATGGCAAGATGCCCCAGGGACCTGACTCGATGCAAGACAACCCATAACTTCTACTAGGGTTCATAAGTTGGATCTTATTACTTTGGGGATACAGAAACAGGGGGTTCTTGATCAACCGTCGTAGTGCAGGTTGCATGTATTTCATCTCTCTTTACCCAAGATATGCACCATATATATATATACATATATATATGTATGTATGTGTGTGTACATATGCGTACAGATACGTGTGTGTATATATGTACATATGATCCTATCAGTATACACACATACATGCATGCATGCATGCCTACATACATACATACATGCATACGCATACGCATGCATCTCTCTTTATCTGTAGTTATGTGTATACGTGCATATATATATATATACACACATCTAGGTGTGTGAGTATGTGTGTATATATATATACACACTTACGTAGGGTTCCCTGAGTCCTAGACACAGAGCTGTATCCTAACGGAAGAGTCTCAGAGAAGCTCTCAACCCTCGGCCCTATGCTCTAGGTCCTAAATCCTCGAGCCCTCAACGGTTTTTTTTTAGGATTTAGGGGTTAGGGTTTGGGGTTAGTTTAGGGGTTTAGGGTTTAGGGCCTAGGGCCTAGGGTTAAGGATTTTTGAATTTAGATTTTGCAGCCCTTTATTCTATGCTAGTATACTTTGAAAGCCGACGCGCGCATTGTAAGACGATATATTTCACGTTAATCCAGCCTCAGCGGCACTTCGCAAGCTTCTCTAGACTAGGGTCCCTTTTCGGGTCCTTATTATGAGGTTGCCATACTGGCTTGGGGACCTACCCATGAAGTAGTTTGTATGGTAAAGCCAGAGCATGGACAGGCCTTGCTGGCGTGAGAACGTGCTATCAGGGCTCTAGATGTTCTCTACAGTATTCAGGGCCTTTGCCATCGAAGCCCTACAAAAGCCTCAAACGTATATCATTTCACCCCAGTTTCCGAAACTGCCCTCCTCTGGTTGGCTACTAGGGGTTTAGGGTTTCGGGTTTAGACAACGTTTTTGGGTTTCTATCTTGCCTGCAAGTGCGTAGGTGTGCAGCCAGTAGGGGCGTGGCTTCTAAGTCGGACAAACGAGGCCCCAAAACAGTCGGTTTCAGGTTTAGTATGCGGGGTCTTATTAGGGTTTAGGGTTTAGGGGTTTAGGGGTTTAGGGTTTAGGGGTTTAGGGTTTAGGGTTTAGGGTTTAGGGGTAAATGCCAAGAGAGCCCAACAACCCCTTATGAAAGCAGGCATGAGGGGTACCTTGCTGGCGGTCCTTATTGTAGCAAGGATCCTACTAGCTAAGTAGGGTCTTTCGGTTCCGTACTTGAGTCCCTCATTCTCCGGTTTTCTTGAAAGTCCAGGTGATCTAAGGAATAGCCTTTGGGCAAATGCTAAACCCTAAACGAGTCATAGCAGCCCTCTAGCACCTACATTGACTCCCTTTAGAGAACACTCATAGAGCCCTTCCTTGTTGGCTTGTTCAGTGGTAAGCTTGAGCCCGGAACCTTAAACCCTCAAATTGTACACATTTAGGCTTAAACCCTAAACCTTAAACCTTTAATCTTAAGCCCTTAAATCCTAAACCTTAAGAAAATCCTAAACCCTAAACATTACGCCCTAAACCTTAAACCCTCAACCTTGAACTCCAATCCTTAAACCCTTAAACCCCCAACCTTGAATCCTAAACCTTGTGTGCCATGGCCGCCTTTCGCCAAAAGCTTTCGGCAGCCTTTCGCCCTGCTTGGCCTTGCAGTGGCCTGCGACAGGCGGCTGTTTAGGGGTTGAGCTTTGCAAGAACAAAAATTCAATCGAACACTAATATATCCTTGTCTGATATAAGAATATACAGCTCAAGGCAATATAATAAATAGGTTCTTTATGCACAACATCTTTGTGTGTTTGTTTATAGGTTTTAGAGCTTCTCGGGGGGTTTGTTTCAGGTACTTGTTTTTTTTGTAATGTGTGTGTCTGTGCGCGCGTGGTTTCTTAACTTTAGGTTGTAGCGAGTTGTAGGATGTGTTGTGGTTTGTTGGTGTTTGTGTGGTTGTTTATAGAGAGATTTGGGGGTGCAGTGTTGGCTTAGGTGTTTGTGGTTTAGAGGCTTCAGCCTTATAGCATAATATCTTAAAGCTGGGTATACTGCAGCATTGCAAGCTGTGTTGCAGGCCTTTTTCAACAAATATAACTTACCACCCACCCTATGGTGTTCAGGGCTTCGAGTTTGCCTTGGTATTCAGCCATACATGATCCCACTCTGGAGCGCTGCAAAGGGGGGGTGTTGCCGGTAAAACCCCCAAAGCTTAAACCCTCAACCCTCAACTCAACAAAATGTAATATAGAAGCCGAAGCACTTAGTAATTTTAGTTGCTTATAGTCCCTACGGTTGATGATATACATCCTGCATTACCCATAATAAGGAATATACCATAGTTCCCATAGTTTAGGGTCCTTAAGGCAACAGTAGTTCATGATACTACTCCAGTGATTAAAGCCCCTCCATTAAGGTGGCAACGGTGAACCTGGCAGCCTACCCCGTCCGCGACCCAAGTTCGCGCGGCTGCCTGGCGTTTCAGAGCGTGGTGGCGTTGTAGAGCGTAGGGTCGGAACGCAGGGCTCTAGCATAGAGGTCGGTTTAAGGGTTTAAGGTTTAGGGGCTTAGGGTTTAGGGAAACCTAAACTCCTAAACTCCTAAACCCTAAACACAAGCCTACCCCTTGCAGTCCCCATACGGTTATACCGTGGCGAAGGCCCAAATTTCCATTCTAACCAGGCAGGCCCTTCGGTTGGCTTCTTAATCATCAGTCCTATCGCCCTATGTCTAACACAGGCCTTAAGTAATTACCTATACTACTTTGTGGGCTCCTTCTTAGAGTTATAGTATAACCTGGACCAAACCCCTATTCTGGTTATTAAGGCCCCGATATTGAGCTCCTCGGCCGCAGAATAGGCCACAGACGGCACGGATGACTGGACCAGCGTGCTGGCTTTGCCGTGCAAACATCTGCGGCTTACTGCACCTTACTACGCTTGTTGGATCACTTAGTGCGTGTTGCCAAGCAGCAGCACAAACACCACAGGACAGTGTGGCTGGATCCAGGCAAGTGCCAAGGGCAGGCGACCTTTATTTCGTAGTGTCAAAGCTGACGAGGCTACGTGCATTCGCCCGCTCTGCCGGGCCTTAATCGTGGGTACTCAGGGTTCTCGAACAGGTTAAACTCCAAACCCAGGATCATTGCAAAGCGAAGCTTCTCGAGTTGAACCCCAGGGACGCCTTTCGCTTGTTCCTAGGTCGTGTTAAAGGGACCCCTTAAATGGGACCCTTCCTAGCCCTACTTCTGGCTCTCTTAAAAGGGACCTTATTGAGACGGTCTATATCCCCAAGGGTCCCCTTAATCCTAACTCTTAATTGTTAAGGGTGGTGGTGTGTTGGTTATGTAGGGTTGGCCTGCAGCCCTCAGCTCCAAAACAACCTGCATTGTGAATGTCCCGGATAAAGAACGTCCTACAAGAAGTAGCTGTTAAATCCTAAACCCTGAACCCTGAACCCTAAACCCTAGCGCACTAAATCCTCAAGCCCTAAAGCCTCCCCCCTTAAGCTCTGACTCTCGAACCTTAAACTTTACGGCTCGTACTCAAATTGTTTTGCTGTGCTGGGTAAGCTATGCTACTGCAATTTACTGCTACGGCTACTACTTCTGCTGCACTTCTGCTGCTGCTGCAGCAACGACAACATGCCACTACTACTACTACTACTACGACGACGACGACCACCACCACCACCGCCGCCACCACCACCACCACCACCACTACTGCTGTTGCTGCTACAACCCCAGATTCTTGGCTATGCCCTAGCTATGCCCTAAACCCTCAACCCTAAGCAGAGTGGACAAAGGGTTTTAGTGTTTTGAGACCCTACCCAGGTAGGCGTTTGGGACGTTTTTGTATTTCCCCTCACAGGCCCAAAGAGGTTCTTTCTTGCGGGTTTAGGGTTTAGGATTTAGGGTTTACCCTAAACCGTAAACCCTAAACCCGAACATTTTGCCAGGCTTTATGGGTCCTAGTTATGCCGTCTGAGGCTACCGCGACCTCGTGTCCCAATGCCGCAAGCTCATCGCCACTTGGTTTGCCCTCTGTTCTTGGTTTTGGAGTTGGGTTTTGGGCTTCAGGGTTTAAGGGTTCAATGAGGGTTTAGGCTTGAAGCGTTTCAGGGTTTATGGTTGAGGGTGTGTAGGGTTTGAGCAATCCCGGGAAGACCTGGTGCCGTGCAAATCGACATGGGCGGCACTTTGAAGCAGCGACAGCTACGTCTCTCTAAGTTGCAGTTACTGAAACCAACTGAATAATTGTATTCAGGTTAAACATGTAAGTAACTAAGCCAATGAAGACAAGACAAGTAAACTAGCCAATGCAGACCAACATACATGTACACATCCATCTACGTAGCTATCTATGCATTTTCTGTCAGTCTGTCTATTTTTTTATCTATCGGCCGATCTGTCTATCTATATGTTTGTCTATCTGTCTAACTATCTGTCTAACTATCTGTCTATCTATCTGTCTATCTATCTGTCTATTTATCTGTCTATCTAACTATCTATTTATCTATCTGTCTATCTATCTATTTGTCTATCGATCTATCTATCTAGCTATCTATCTATCGAGAGAGAGAGAGAGAGAGAGCGACATTCGTATATACATACATGCAAATATGTACATATGCACCCATATTCATCCATACTTGTGATACCCTTATACCGATATGCTACTATACGACTATGTAATGTATAACCTGTATGAATTTACCAGTATGCTAGCATACAAATATACCACTGTTGTAATATACAAGTCTACTCGTATATTAGCATACTACTATACCAACAAGTACTAATATATTAATTTACGAATATACTAATGAACATACTAATGTACCAATATGTTAATGTACTCATGCACGAATGTACTAATCTATTGTTATCATAGTATATCAGTATACGAATCTACTAATCACTATACTGACATATTAATGTATTGACATATTCATCTTTTAAATATACGAGTCTATTAGCATGCTAACATATGAACACGACTTCTAATATTAATACTACTGTAATACTAGTGCTTCTGCGAATATTAGAACTGACAGCATCAAGATTGATACTAATACTAACACTAGCATTAGTACTAACACTAACATTGACAATGGCACTAACTGTAACGCGAACACTAACATTCATCCATACTTAGTACTGTTGGTATTAATATTTATACTAAATACTAAATACTAATGTGCTAATACTAACATTCATACTACTATCAATACTACCACAACGCAAAGTACTATTAGTAACATTAATATTAGTTTTAAGGCTACTACAAACAATTATAGTGGTGCTAAGATTACAGGTAAGAACAAGGCTGAGTCAAGACCAAAATTAAGACTAAGACTAAGACTAAGATTAGGTTTAGGAGCGTTGCACGAACGTGTAGAGATTTCCAAAAAATTGCAACAACAAGTTTGGAAAGTCCAAACATTCTTCGGAATTTCAATCAAATTCAACATCCAAAATTAAGGGGAGCAAGTTTGGAAATTTTGGTTTTTTTGGAAAATTTCGGCATTCTTGAAAATTCTGGAAAGCCAGGGGGATGATTTTTGGAAGTTTTGGAAATTTCCGAATTGAATGTAGAAATGTAGAAGAGGTGATTGTCACCCATCCGTTGACAGATCATGCCTGATTAAAGGGCATGGTCTGTCAACGGGGGTGGGCGACACTATATCTCTATATATTTATATATACACATATGAATATGTAAATAAATAAATAAATAAATATATATATATACATGTATATTTACACATACATACATACATA
>CAJNJA010017774.1:0-10838 GCA_905231915.1 Symbiodinium necroappetens
AGATGGGAATGTGTATAGAAGTGTATAGTATCCCCACACCTTTGTTGGAGCCCATGAAACACATGGCTACGACGCAGCGCCTTTTGGTTCAACGAGGAAAAGCGTGACCGCTTAGAGTTGTACTGTTTAACTGCCTTTAAGACTTTGAGCCTTGGGCGCACCTGCACTGCAGTTTACAGTCGGACGAACACCTCGCAAGCGAAAAAAGCGACTGGTCAGCTCAGCAGAGGATGCACAGCTTTCTTGCAGCACCGCGCTGCCGACCGGGTACGCATTACCCTCGCACAGCTGGCGTCGACATCGCGCAGCATTATGCTTTAGTCTTGTAGCCCTGTTTCGCAGACTGGGCGGGGCAATCTCGTTGAAGCACAGGCTGCAATGCTTCGTTGATAAGAAAAACGTGCACGATTATCCGCAACCGCCGTGCAGCTTCTGACTATATTCCTGCCAGCTATGCTACGCAACCTCGCGTGGTGAGAGGGACAACAGACAGAGGTTGCTTGGATGCCGCTAAAGTGGGGGTAGCAGCTCGACATCGCTTGCCCCGATCTACCCGGTGAGCAATGCTTCGCTCAGCACTGCATCCAAGCAACCTCCGCCAAAAAGATGAGTGCATGAAACCTTTTCTGTATTTTCATCCCTCTTTCTCTCTGTTTCGCTGCGGTAGTAGAAACTTAGAAAACCCAGTTCCCCCTCCTTTGGCCTAATTTCACAAGTTGCTCACGATTTTTTTTTGGAAAATTTAACTCAGTCTTACGCTCCAAGAAAAAGCGACGCGCCCCCCGCGGACAAGGTCCCAGCTGAACTTCCGATTTTATCCCTTGGACCTCGATAACCACTGGTTCTCCACGGGTGAGGCTCCTGCCAGCTAGTTGCATTCAGAAGATGTTATGCCGGATGGAAATGACCAAATAGACTCCAAGCCTCTAAGCTCCTTTCAAATAATTTCCCTAACCAAGTATGCGTTTCTTATACAAAAAAGCTCGCCGCTCACTTCGGTCATCGATTACGCAGCGCTCAATTCGGGTTCCGTGCCTCGACGAGTCGAACAGTCTGAACCATTGAGTGAGCCTTTCATATCTTTCACATATCCGGAATGTATGTTTGAACCATTGTGAGAGATAACATATGGCCCGCCGGCAGTGCAGGCGACTCATACAGACTCATACCTGTCACGAGTTTCCGGACATGTTATATGCGGAAGCAAAAGGTTGTGTCAACGGTGGGAAAGGGAC
This sequence comes from Symbiodinium necroappetens, assembly GCA_905231915.1. Taxonomy (NCBI): domain Eukaryota; class Dinophyceae; order Suessiales; family Symbiodiniaceae; genus Symbiodinium; species Symbiodinium necroappetens. Next base: position 1,236 of record CAJNJA010017774.1, read on the forward strand.
GAAGCGAGGTTTCGTGAAATTCGCGGCAAAACACAGTAGTCGTGAGATGTCGACGTTCAGGCGGGGGCTTTTAGACAATCTGCTCGACGGCCTCCAGTTCTTGACTTGAGCGCTTGAGAATCTTACAGCTCAAAGCTGGACAAGCCAGCGTTGCTCGTGGGGGCAGATGCAGCATCCCTGCGATGTTTCCGGGAAAGGCACACAAAATGTCAGGGAGTCTGACACGTCTACGCGCTTGAGTTGGCTTGAAGGTGCCAGGAAGTGACCCATGGCAGTGGCCCTTTTTCTGGTGAGGCAAGGGTGGAAAGCATAACTCCCAGGTCCCGTTATTTCTCTTTCGTGTTTTCGAAGGTTTGTGTGGCTCCTTGCGCTGGCCCGGGGGCTCGAAGCACTGGGCTTGCACTTTCCGTTTTCACTCGCGGACATGAGGCCAATGCTTTGCCTTCTTCGGTGGTGGTCCACGGGCGCTGTGCCCTCAGTCTTAAAGGACAGCTCTGCTTCAATTCTTGCACTGTTGGCAGGCTTGCAATGCTTGAACCCGTCTCCCTGTTCTAAGTCACGAAGTATTGGCTTCATGACAGTTCCTCATGTTGCTGTGGTGATGACGATACGATGACAACGATGTGTCAGCTGAGGTCAGGGCCGCAACAGCAACATCAACGGCCAGCACTGACGAGAGCAAAACAAGGCAGTAGCTTGTTTGATCCCTGAACAGGTGTGTACATAAGAGACTACGCGTGGCGTCACAGCTGGAGACTTACTTCGCATTCGTCTGCACGACAAGCTCTCAAAAGGACCTTGGTTGAACAGGCCTGTGTTGGAGACGTGCTGGTCATGCTGGCAGCGGTGGTCAGGTGTTCCTGTACTTCGAGGGTGCCCCTGGGCGCGCACGCGTTCCTTATAAGCGCTCGCACGCTGTTTGCAAGAGGAGAGTGGCGCATGGGGCCTTCACCGGAAGATGGCAGTGCCTGGCCCTCGACGTGCTGTCTCGCTGTGCTTGTTGGGCCTTTGCGCTTTTTGGAGGTTTGGGCTTTTGCTCGCAGCCTTGCCTCGTCACCTTTGCTCATTGACCAACCTTGGCAGGACAGACGTTTAAGAGAAGTGCCTACAAGCATAGCACTGACGTGTGGCGAAGTGTGGTGGCTCTAGGTGTGGGATGGCCAGCGTGTCGTTCAAGATCCGCAGCTCCGAGTTAGCGACACGTCCTTGGTCCCACAGGCCCCCTTTCCGGTGCCCTGTTTCTGGAGTTTCACAACATGTCCATGCCTGGACGAATGCCAGTGGCAGTGCTGAGCAGGTCCTTCTCTTGTCCTTTGGGGAGGGCAGCCCGCTGGCCTGGGCCCCGAAGGGCAGGGCCTCACAAAGCTCGCAGGGCGGCGCAGATTTCGCCTTCGCCGCTTTCGCCTTCAGGAGCTCGCTGCACTGCAGGGGATGCTGATGCAGCAGCCCGGCTTGCCCAGGGCTCAGATCAGATCGGAGTCGGAGAGGCGGCCAGATCTCCTACTTTCGAGGTGGGACGGCAGGCCCTACTACAAGCACATGCAGCAGGCGGCGTTTTCTCCCGACGGTAGAGCTTCAGAGCCGCTTCCCTCTCGGCTTCAAACTAACCGCCTCTCTCTCTCTCTCTCTCTCGCTGCGCGCTCGCCGCGCGTCTGCGCGCGCTGTGCTGTGCAGGAGCTCTTCCTCCTCTGCTCTCTGGCCGAGGGATGGCGCCTGGGACCGCTGCCTCTCGGAGAGAAGCCTCCAAGGCGGGGCGGCCCTGCGGCAGGGCCCTTTTTTTTGTTGCCTTTTCGTCACCTGTAGAGGCCCCTGCTCTTCTCACGCAGCGGGGAGCTCGCAGTGTTACTGGAGTTTCCGGGCCCCCTGCTCTGCTTTGCGTCGAGGCGCTGCCGCATTGCCACAGGAGATCGCCGCAGCCTCTGGCAAGGAGAGAGCCGAGTCAGGCCGAGTCCCTCTGGCGCTTTTCTGGCGTTGAGGTGGAGAGTTGGAGAGTCCCGAGCCTTGGGCCCGGAGGCGGGGGACCGGCGTAAAAAGAAGAGACTCGCCGAAGACCTGGTTTAAGAACTTTGGACAGGCGCCGACGAGCTCCCTGCGGCTGCTGTGAGGCCGGAGATTGGAGGGTCTGAGCTGCCAGAGTACGATACGGGCGTCCCAGGCTTGCTGCGATGGATTTCGGGCCACAGAGGCAGCAGCCGAATCAGCCGAGGCCACGGGGAGGGCAGAAAGAGCTTTCGGAGTGTTTGGCAACCTTTGGCACCCTTCGAGGCACCTGGTCATAGAAGGCGTCTCTTCCGGCAACGGATCCGCCAACGGAGTGTGCGCGGAAGCAGTCTCTCTGCCAGCAGAGGGCGCTCGGAGTGGGTCGGTTTCGGGTTTTGCGCAAGTGCTATGTAGGTACAGGCTCGCCTCGGAGAGCTGGAATTTGAAGCCCCTGCCGCAAGCTCGGCATGGGAGAGACGCAAGGGAGTGCCGGCTAAGAAGCGGTGCCTCTGAGGTATCACAAGACAGATGCCATCCGCACAGCATCGCCAGAGCCCCAGCTCCGAGGATTGCTCCCCAAAAAGCGGCCTAGTGGCATCCTGCGAGGCTCTGGTATGCAGCCGGCGATTGGCGCATCGGACCGTCCATCGAAGATGGAAGGGTTTGGGTCAGACGCCTTTTACTTCTCAAAAGGTCAGAGCGATTCGTCTTCGACTTTCCCAGCCAAGGTCTATGCCACTGCGGAGTCAGCTTCGAATGTTGACGCGACATGGTTTTCTTTTGCTGGCCTTGTCGAGGAGCTCCGGCATCGGGTCGTCGTACTTTGGCCCGTGTTTTCAGTGTTTTCTTCGTGCATGCAGGAGGTCCGTGTGGTTGATGCGGCAACTGCCCTTGCCTCATCCTTGCTTGTCAGAGTCTTAGGATCAGGCCAATGCTTTTGCCCAAGGCAATTCCCAGCAGCGTCAGCATCGGTGGGACAGAATTTGCCACGCACTTGGAGCAGAAGTTTTCGGCAGAGGTCGTGCCGTTCTCATGGCTCAGGTGCAGGAGTCACGCCTTTGTGATGCCCGTCCAGTGTATGTTGCGACAGGCCTCGAGGAGCATGGGCTGAGGGTGCATGTGGACTATCCATGTCTGACACTGTGGCTTGGCCGTGCCATAACCGAGGAGGGCAACAGGTCAGAGGACGGCTCGGGCTCGGGCGGTGGAATGAAGGCGGGTCGCCTTCGGATCGCTTTTCCTGCGACGGGTGCTGGCAGAGGTCTACCTCTATTTCCGTGCGCAAGAGTCCGAGTGGTGGTTGGGCCCAGAGGCAGGCGCCGCAAAGCGAGGAAACGGGAAACAACGGGAAACCCAGTGCTTTCTGAGAGGTTGGAGGCAGGGAATGCCTGGCCCGGGCCACGGGGCCCGGTGCTCGGATGAGAGCCCGCTCTGCTTGCTGGGATCTTCTTTCGCTCTGAGGTCGCTCCTCTCCGTGGTGCCCACAGCCGCCTTGCAATTTCGCATGGAGCCGCCGCGGGACGCCGCCGCGGGCGCCGCGGGCGCCGCGACGACCGGTTCGGGCGCCCCAGGCCCCACGCGTTGTGTGCGAGCGCGCGCCGCGCGCCTCTCCCCCCTTTGTCTTCCTTCTTTGGATCGCGTTTGCGTTTCTGCTGCAGATCCGGAGCTTGGGAGCGGCGATCTGCGGGGATCCCGAGCTGCTCGGGAGGGCTTTTCTTCGTTTTCTGAGAGCCGAGGCCGCCAATAAAAGCGAAGGTGCCGACTTGGCTTCCTTTGGCACGCCGGCCAAGTAGGCAGCGATGCAGAGCGCGCAGAGCGCGATGCACCTCAGCTGAGGTCTGTTCTCTCGCGACAGCTGCTGCCTGGTTACTCTTGCTTCGACCGTTAAGAAGCCACTTGGCGAACACAGGCTTTTGAGATCCGACGGAGTGAAAAACTGGCCCCGAAGGCGAAGCGGTTTCCACGAAGGAAAAGCCGGGAGCTCTGCCAAATTCTCCGGCTGAGCAGGCGCCGCGCTTACGCTCAGAAGTGAAGCAAAACAAAGCTGAGGCCCGCGGCGCTCGCTTGCGTCGTCTGCCTCGAGGCACGCCCCCGCGGACTCCGCAGACTCCGCAGTCGCTGCGCCGCTTTTTCTGCCCCTCTCTGCCCCCCGTTCTGTCGGGTCTAGGCGCCTCGAACGATCCTCTTGATGCCGTGCCGGCACGTGTGCTGCTGCAAGGCACCACAGGGCCGGGGGCGAACCTCTTACATCGCTGCGTCGCTGCGCAGGACTGCGCAGAGCGCCTGGATCGTTGCCCCATGTGCTCGAGGCTTAAAACGAGCATCAGACTTTAAAATGTAAATTGCATTGACTCCCGGAGAGTCGGTCTCAGACAGAGCGCTGCCCGCACAGAACCGAGGCCGAACGGAGACCACCAGCCTGGCAGAAGTTTTTTTGTAGCCGCCGCCCTCCAGGCACCATTTTCCCCCGACGCGCAGGCTCTTTTTGTGGGAGACGGGAGACGGAGTCCTCAACGCTGATCTCCTAGCGGTCCTAGCATCTTTGCTCATCCCCTCCTGCTTGGAGCTTGCAGTGCAGTTTCACCGCTGTGTGCCTCTTGGCAGATTTGTGCAAAGAAGGTTTTGAGATGCTCAGCTCCGGGCAGGGCGCAGCCCATGCAATGGGCACGCCGAAGGCTGATGGTAGGATCGTGGCAAGAACAGGGAGTGACTGTATGGAAAGCAGCGCATGCTGTGGACTCGCGGATGGGACGCTCTTGCCTGTATTGAGCTGGTCACATTCACATTCTCATTATTTCCCGGGACCGATGCTGAGGCAAGTCGAGTTTCACCATTTGAAACCTTGCCTTTAAGCATAGCTTGGTGAGGAGTGCCGTGGAGTGCCATGCCGTCGCGACAAGTGGGAAAAGCGGGATTTTGAAGACCTTTTCTCTGCGCCGATTGCGAAGATGCTTTCGAGCAGCTTCGACTTGCATTTCAACGAATGCTTTCCATCCCGAAGCCATGTCAAAATGTCGGTTGATGAGGCCAGCACAACATGACAACATGGGCTTAACAAACCAGCTCAAGTACAAGTAGAACTTGTTTGTCTATGCACTGAAAGCTCCTTCAGGGATGTAGCAGGTCGAGAAGGCGCCATGCGCGGCATTCCCCATGCCTTGAAGTCTCGTCAGAAGCGGCTGCATCAGGCACTTGCCCTCTTTTCCCCTCTTTCTTGCTGTCTGCTGCATGGTTGCCTATAGTCCCTGTCCTTGTCCTTCAGGTGGCGCTTGTGCTGATTCTGGTTTGGGCAAGCAGGTGGCGAAGCAGGGCGGATCCTCAATGCCGGTGCACGGCCTTCATTGGCAGCAACCCACGGACCGCAGGCCCCCGGGCTCTGGGAAGTCTCTTGGAGAAGGCCCCTTTTCTCTAAAAAAATCCCTGTGTTTTGAAAAGGAGGAGGAGGCCGCCTTCGCTTGGCGTCGCCGCGTCCTTGCCCTGGTCCTCGGGTCAAAGAGGCCCCCCTTTTCTGTGAGGGAAGCTGATCTAAATGCCCCCCCCCCCTTCCCCCCCCCTCAAACAAAATTTCCCGGAGGCAACTCGAGAAGGCGAGCTGAGGGTGCTCCTGGTCTCGCAGTTCCCGGTCTTCGTGGCGGTGGGTGCCTTGATCCCCGTCCTGCCGCTGCCCCCCGGCGCCCGAAGTAAACCTTTCCAGACGCCCCTAAAAGGGGGGGGGGGCGACGGACGGTCGCTGCAGCCAAGGTATGGAGAGGAATTCGGTCTCTCCCAAAGTTCCGTGGGGCCGCTTAGCAGTGATTCAGCAGCCTGGCAAGGGGCGGCTGTCCGTTTTGGGCTCTCGAGGTTGCTCGTGTCGTCGCCATCTCTTGCAAAGCTTGTGTTGAACCTACCCTTCGGCAAGCTCGCTGACACTCTTGGCCGCCGCTCTCCCAGCTTCCACTTGAGACGTGCGCCGAATCGAGTCAACTGTGGTGATTGAAGGCCGATCTCTGATGGTTGGCGGTATGGTCCTGTGTGCGGCTGCAGACGTCGGCACCGGTCTGGCTGCATGTCAGCACAAATCACGCCCAGCACTTTGTGTATGCAATCGTGTTCGAGGCCTCGTCTTTGCCTTTTCTGATCTTGGCACGGCTTTTGCTGGGCGCGGGGCTTTCCAGCTCCGATGCCGGCGCTTCTGCTTGGGTGGCCGATGCCACAGAGCCCCGATTTGCAGCACAGAAAGTCTAAAGAAGCATGCAGCATGTGGCACCAAGCTGGAGCAAACTCAAGGAAAGGCGAGAGGTATGCGGGTCATGTGCATGTCGGTATTTGATTATTTTGCTCTGAGGAAAGCCAGCCAGAGTCTCGAGCGTCTTTCTTGGGCGCATCTTGGACTTTAAAAGCATTTTTCCGAGAGGCTTCCAGGCTTGAGTAGCAATGTGGCTCGAAGTTTCTGGCAGAAGCTGAGGTGCAGAACGCCCTAACTGCTCTGGCCTTCGTCCTTGGCCCGGCAGCCGCCTGGCATGTTGATCTGAACACCGAATCAGTGGTTGGCCGACCCGAGCCGTTTCTGCGAAGGTTGGCGGCTGGCTGGTTCAAGAATTTGGTTTGCGCTCCATCTTCTTTGCCGTCGCTGCAGGCCACAGTGCGCACAACACTCTCTGCAGACCCCGGCACCCCCCAGGAGCCGCCGCCTGTGCGGGCGGCTACGCGCTCCTCCCGGAGCTCCGGACTGCAACACCCGGTGAAGCCGAGCAAGAGAAGTCCTTCCAGGAACCTTCATCGCCAGTGAAGTAGTGAAGTTGCTCTTCCGGCGCTTTGGTGGCTGACAGGAGCTGTTGCAGGTGCCAGAACAGCAGGCTTTAGCTGGAATTTCGGTGGCCTTCTACGCCGGAACTGCCCTTCGACTTGAAAACCTTGGTATTTCATACGGTCCCCATACGGATTTGTACATGTTGGGGAGCCCTTGCCAAGCTGAGGCCTGCAAGATCTCCCTCCTCCCCAGTGTCGCGTCGGAAGCCTTCGGCGCGGGGCCGGGAGAGGTCGGACAGATCTTCTCGGGCCTGGCAGCCCTGGCCATCGGCGGCCCCTTGCCAGCGACAGAATAGCTCTCAGCTCTGCCCTTTTTCAAGGGATATATATCTCAACCCCTGAGCCTTATAAGAAGGGGATCTCTCAGCCCCACTAAGCCCACAATGAATCCTCGAAAAATGCTAATGCGTCAAGTCCCCAAGTAACAAAAGTAACTAAAGTTAGACAATGAAGGCACTCTTGCGGGTGGGCGGCTCACCGATGCTCTCGGCCCGAAGTCGGTGCTCCTCTCTTGCGGCCCGGACCCCGGCTGGTGACTGTGCTGGTGCAGGTGGCAGGTGGCGGTTGACCGGCGTAGTCGTAGTGGGTGACAGCTGCAGGAGGAGCAGCGAGCAGGAGGAGTAGGATCAGGAGGAGCGCGAGCAGCAGGAGCAGGAGGCAGGGGCAGTGGCAGTTTCAGCAGCAGTAGAAGCAGCAGCGTTAGGGCAGGGGGCTATAAGTTTTCGACCGCAACAGTGGTGGCAATCGTTGTGGTCGTCATCTTCGTAATCGTGGTCGTGGTCGCCGTCAGCGCCGAGAGGGCTGTAGTTGATAGTTGATAACACTGCAATGCCGCACCCATGCCAGCTATGCTTTTGCGTTCGCCACCAACACTGACCTGCCATCCATGCTTCTATCACAAAATTCTTGCTGTCACTCTCCTTGCTAAAGCACACATCTTCAGACTTTTCAGAAGCTTCCCCAAAACGCGCATGGGCATGGCTTGAATCTTGCAGAGCACAAGGCTCCATCTGCACGCTGGCCTACGTGGGCGCGGCCCTGGCCACGGGGGCCCACGCCAAGGCCCAGAGCGGGGGGCTCCAAAAGCGAGGAGAGGAGGGGAGGGAGGCGCCTCCTTTCCTGCAGCGCCGTGCCTTTTCAGGAGGCCTTCCTGGGCTTCCTGGCGCTCTGGGCGGTGGCGGCCGCCGTGAAGTCTCCCGCGCTCCAGGCCTACGCCATCGCCACTTCCCCGGAGGACCGGAAGGGGCAGTCAAGAGCCTTAAAGGGAGAGTCGGAGAATCAGGGGCATCTCAGGACCAGCGTGGTGCAGCTTTGAGTGTTCCGAAGACCGTTGGCCTGGCCCCAAGGCGAAAACATCACCATCCGAGCGTCCGTCTGCCTGTGTGTTGGCAGCCGAGGCGACCTCAGCTATCTCATCGCCCCGTTCTTGTTGGGGACCTTGGACGACAGCTTCGGACCCGAGGCGAGGCCCCCGTCGCCGCTGTCGCTGCGTTCACTTCACTACCCGATGAGGCGGCGCTGCTCTGCTGCGTCGCCTGGCGACGAGAAGCGCTCCGTGTCCAAGAAGGCTGTGACTTCTGCTGGAAAAGCTGAGGCTGGGACTTTCTTCGCCGGCACCGCCTGGTTCGCGCCTCTTGGCACAGACAAAGTCCAACAGACTCCGCTTGCTTCACGGGAAGAGAGTCCCAGAGAGTCCCGTAGCCGAGGCTGCGGAGCTAAGCCGCTGCCGAACCGCCGAACCCCCGCGGCCCGCGAAAGTGGGATCCGTCGTGCCAGTCACAGCTGAAAGCCGGGCAGTGACTGGCAGCCGCAGAAAAAGTCTTGTGTGGCGGGCAACGCAAGGGTCGCGTGTCTGACTCTGCAACTGCAGCTGGGCAATGGTATATTCAACCGCAGAGACCTCTGCCATCTTCTGCCGCGCTTCCTTGCTCAAGCCTTGGGCGGAGTGTCGTGCTGGGGCGTTTTGGGGCCGCCGAACACATCTCTGGCAAAGCCACCGATGCGTTCGTCAAGGCCAAGCGCCTGCTCCGTTCCTCTTCTCTCGCTTTGTTGGCACAGAGAGAAGAACTAGAGAAGTGTCTCCCGTGGAGCGCAGGTCGCTGCCCTCCTGCAGATCGGGGCCGCAGGACCGGAGAGCAGCTCTGTTCTTCTATCGGGCTCTGTGCCCCAACTCGACACTCTTTGAGGAAAGTCTCTCTGACTTTATGGTCTCCTGTTTTTCCGGCTCAGCTTTCAGCTTTCTGCCACGCAATGTCGAAAGTCGCCGAGCGCGTTCGGAGGGAGTGTGCCTGGGCTCGGACATCTCTGCTGCTTTTTGGAGAGGGAGTGCGAACTGAGGGGAGGGACGCGCGCCGAAAGCTTCCCTATACTTAACTTACACTTAGGCTCGAAGCTTCGAGAGTCGGGGCTACGACTGCCGATCCTGGCCCTCCAGGCCACCTCCATTGGACTCCATTGGGGCTGGGGCTCCCGCAGATTCCATGAAAACTCCACACACCCGCTTTGAGGAGGCGGCGGACTACCGAAGCCTGCGGGCCGAGATCCGCGGCCCAAGTGGAAGCCCTTTTGAGGGCCACAGCTTCGGGCTCCTGTTGCCGGGCTGCAGGCTGTTGGCTTCGTGAGGTTAAGCCAACGCCAACTCTGAGGTTGCACTTCGGGGACGAGTATCCCTTCCGTCCTCCTGCAGTCCGCTTTGCATCACCTCGGCAACCTGGTTGCCCATAAGCGGTATTGGTGCCAGCAGGATTATATGAATTTGACTATTGAATCATGAGCAACATTAATGTAACAGTGTTACATGTCTTGATCGCCCCCCCCCCCCCCCCCCCCCCCCCC
>CAJNJA010017775.1:8814-26100 GCA_905231915.1 Symbiodinium necroappetens
TACTACTACTACCACTACCACCTACTGCTACTACTACTCCTACGAACCTGCTGCAGCTGCTGCCACAACTAGGTCCAGGCTTTAAGAGCGGGCATCATCCACTTGAGAGTTTGGGGTCACAAGTTTTGCTTCTATTGCAGTGCCAGGAGGGGCCCGTGTCGCCTTGTTCCAAGAGGCCGCAGCGCAGGTGCCTCCACCCCTTGCCGACTGGAGCGTAGCTTCTTTTCGTGGGTTGAACATATATATGGAGCTGAGGATTCCTAAGGCCTGTAGGCTCTGACACTGTAAAGTTTCTCTGTGTATGTGTTTGTATATATATATATATATGTGTGTGTGTTTATGTGTGGAGAGAGAGTGTTATTACATACCTTGAAGGACACAGAGACGACATGTTTAATGTGAGAAGTTCGGGTTCACGGATTTCGAGCATTGCCGAGCCTAAGGGTATCTCATCTAGACCTTGGAAGCTTTCTTGATGGTCCACATTTTCACAGAGAATCTCCAGAAACTTGAAGATGACGTTGTGCTTGCGATAGCAAACTACTTCCGCCAGTACTAGCGCCACTACTGAACATGGAGGCTACAGAAGCCTCAAGGAAGATATTGTTACTTGATGGTATATCTTGCAGTCTCGAAACCGAAACCCACGAACACCCGAATCCTGAAGCCCAAAACCCGAAACCAAAGCCTTAACAACGCAAGTCACACCTGCAACCCCAACGCCCCAAATCCCAAAGCACCTTCATCTTTTCCTGGACTCCCAAGCTTCCAAACGCAAGCCTACGCTAGGCTCGAGTTGTAGGAGGCAGCTGTACTCTGGCCTATGGACTTCCGTCTGCCCTCTAGTTGTTGTTCTAAAATGTGCCATAGGGTATGACAGGGTTTGATTAGGGTTTAGGGCACCTGCGGTGCAAGGGGTTCATTGTGGAGGTTGTGCACCCAGGGTTTAACATTGCCGGTCGACAATGGGCCGTACAACCGTCAAGAGCTCTTTAAAACTTTAAGCCGTATCGAACACGACACGACACCTTTGCACACACTTTCTGGAGCGTGCGAAAAGCAAAGGGCAGACTGTCTTGATGTCACGGAAGCCAACAAACCGTCACCACAAAAGTCCGAAGCTCATGTGCCGGGCTCACCGTAGCCGACACATGCCAGGCCCGCGCAAGGAGGGAGAGTTGAGTTAGGTAGTACCCTTTCTCTCTAGGCTATAAGCTTCCGGTACGAGGTTTAAAGGGCTTTGGGGTTTGCACCGTTTAACGATCGGGCTGTGGGACCCATGGCGTACATTTCGAGGCCTGAGGTTTCATTTCAGCTTTGCATTATGGGTGGGAGGGTTTAGGGTTCAGTTTTTAGGGTTTTGCGTGCATAGTTGATTCACGGCATTGTTCCGTAGGGTTTCTCACTATACATGCAGGTATTCCGCCAGAGCCCGATTCTGTTTATTGGAAGGGCCCGCTGTTCGGAACAACTCTACCTTCCATCTGCAGGAGAAGCGGGCCTAACAGAATTGCAGAAGTTAGGAGCTTGTGTTACAGGATGCTCAGAGTTTAGGGTTGTGGGTAGCAGCTCCGCTTTGCGGTTGTGAACCCGAAACCCGATGCTTACATCTGAGCCGAAGTGCTCTCATCGTGGTAACTGTTTCCGGGCAGCACAGCCTAAACCACAAACAAAAAGACCCATAGTGCCTCACTCGTTTCGGATTTGGAACTTATGGCGCCCGCATAGAAACCTCACCCTAAACCATTAAAGCAACATGGCTTCACTTCGCCAGAGACTCCCGATGTCCCTGACCGTTTCGAGAGCCCCTCGCGAAAATGTAGGGCAAAAGCCTGCTCGAATTACTGAGGCCCCCATATTAAGTGTGCATTGGCCGGCCTTCAAACCTTGTCTTGTGAAAGTCGTTTCAGACGCAGTCCTAGGGCCACGAACCCTGAAGCCGGAGAATGCCTTCAGAGCCCATACTTGGAGTTTCGGCATATGCACAGCCTGATTATATAACTGCACCGTGTATTTCACAATTGCATTTCACAACAATTAGAGTTGGTCTCCCAAGTCTGTCACGTGAATTACTATTGGGTTCCAAGCATAGTTACAAGTAGGTGAGAAGGATCCGGAGCCGCCAAGTAACCCCAGAGGGCAGACCTGAGCAAGCATTTGACCATGCTGTGTCAGGCCTTACAGAGAATGTAGAAACCTGAGTCATTTCGGGAGGTCAGGAGCCTCACACTGCTGTAGGCGGAAGTCGAGGGGCACATCCTGAATTAATCATGGCACATAGTTCCGAGACCCGCCAAAGTCTATATACAACAGCCGGAGGGGGAGCTGCGTCATTTCTACCGTGCTGTCTCGGCTTCAGTTTTCAGGACAGGAGTCGCGGTGTCCTCGCCCCCCCTGCTAAGTCTGGCGTAGGAAGACGGCCGGCAGGATAACTTGGTTGTATAGCCGGAACCCCTAACGGCCGTTACGCTGCAGAGAATAAACGCACCAGCTAGAAAAAGAAAAGCTCGAAATACAGCGATCACCCTCGAGCCGTTGAGCGACCTCGAGATTGAAAGCAATCCTTCAACCACCAAAAGAACACCATAAAAAGCACCGGAACAGCGGCGATGGTTGTGAACGCGCGGTCCTTGAACATTGACTCTGATGACCTGGCTGACAGAGATATTGATGAACACGCTTCTCGGCCGATTTGAGGGTTCAGGGGTTTGGAGTTTGGTTTTCGACTTTTGGCATTCTAGGGTTTAGTAGTTTAGGGTGTGCGGTGTGTAGAGTTCAGGGGCTGCATCAAAGGAGGTAAGGTGGTAAAATGAGCTTATCGGGGGGGGGGGGGGGGTGTGGTCAGGGTACAATATGCAAAGTAGGGTTTGGGGCATAGGGCCTGTAGGGGTGAGGGTGTGGGGTTTAGCAGACATGAGGCCGACAACAAGGTTCAGGCCTTATGTAGAGTGGAGACCAGGGTCGGCAGACCCGAAAGCTCCAGACCTGAAAGCATTGCTTAGTTTAAGGCTTTACGGTGTAGACTTTAAGGTCTAGGGTTTAGAGTTTAGGGTTTAGGGAATGTGGAGGAGGAGCTGCGGGCAAGCTGAATTTAGCGTGTTTGGGGGCTGGGGACCCTAGCCGCTAGCCCCTAAACCTTGGTTGAGCCTATAAATCCCTAAAGCCTAGGCCTAAGCCCTACAAACCTCTCAACCAACGTTCTTGGGGTTGGGGCTGAGCGTTGGTACTTTGCAGGCAAAAGAGTTGCCCTCAATTTCAAAGGCTACAGTCGCCTTCTACTTGCAGTCCGTTAAAATGGATTAAGATATTATGTCAGCCCCCCCCCCCCCCCCCAAAGCTTCATTCGAGTTATTCAGGCCCCTGTCATCAAACCGGGGCCCCAGAATCCAAAAACCGAAACGAGCAGCAACTCCGAGGTGGAAGTCCTACGAGGCTTGTTAGAGCCTTTGGTGCCCCGGCGGTTTTTAGAATTTGGGGTTCAGTGTTGAGGGTTTGATTTGAGTGTGAGGTTGGGTCCGGGATTTCGGTTCAGAGCTGACGGTGCTGGGCGTGAACCAAATAAGTAGAAGCCTGAACATTTAGCAACGAAATCTATCCCCTTCCTAGTATCGTCCCTAAAAAAAACTACTGTACCGCAACACAACCCTCTCGAACCGAGAATCGCGAGAGCATGCCAATTGACACAACTGTGGACTCGGCAATTCGGTCACTGCGGTGCACGGATTTCTGCGTTGCGATAGCCATGGAAAAGTTCGAGAACTTCAGGAGTGGACGAACCTCTAAACCCTAAACACCGGCGAGGAGGCATTGAAAATGGTGCATGCTCCACAAAAATCTCAACCAGAGGTTGCCATACTTCCTGGATTGCTGCAAGTGGACAAGTTGTTGAGGCGTGCCCTAAACCCTGAACCCAAAAAAGGCATGTTTTGCCACCGTGTTCTATTGAAATTCAGCCGCCCGCGCCGGCCAGAGCTTTTCGAGCTAGGGTGCCAAGAGGGCCGGGAGCTCTGATTCGAAATTAGAATAGGGTTTATGGTTTAGGATTTAAGGTTTTTGAATTTCTAACCATTAAGGCCCCCTGTATTATTTGAGGGTTCTGACAGGACTCTTGCGGGAGACGCACAAGGCGGTTTCCTTGAGGGCTAGGCTTGAACCACCTGAAACTCTTAACCCTAAACCGAGTTTGCCCGACACCCTGTATCCGCAGGTCTCAACCCTAAACCCCCCCAAAGAAACTGATCTCTAAACCCTACACCCTCGAACCTTGAGCAGACCGATGGGCACACAAGGATTGCAGAGAGTTCGGAAGTTTGAAGGATCAATAATTCTGCCTTGCCAGCACCCTATTCCAATCTTTAAGGCTCTTTTATTCTTCTTATTACTATTACTACTACTATTATTCTTATTATTATTATCATTATTATTATTATGATTATTATTTTTATTTTATTATCATATTACTATGTGCCGCTTGGGCTTCAGGCCGTGAGGTTTAGGTTGTTTGGGCCACGGCCAAGAGACGTGAGACTCGCTGATGACACCGATTCACTACTCAACCCCAAGTAACTTCCCTGAAGCCCCGATGTACCTTGCGTTTCGACCCCTGTTTCGGCTTCAAATAACAAAAAATTCGGGTCCTGCTGCTTATTATTATTATTATTACCCAAATCCTTAACCCGCACACCCCTTCAACTCAAGCTGGGACTGTCAATCCGAACCAGGGGGGCGGAACCCCATGCAGGATGAGGTATGGTTCAAGAATCGTAGGTTTACAGCTGTATTACAGCCGTTGTGCCTGAAGCTTGGAGCCGCGAAGTGGCCCGTGTCGCGATGCAGTCATGCGTACCGTGTCGCGGGTCGAGCTGGGCCGTAAGGGCAGCAGTCGAGTCCTTAAACCCTAATCCCCAAAAAAAATAGATCCTTAGCCGTCCAAGAGAGAACAAAAAGAAGAACCCCTAAACCCTAAATCCGGTTGAACTCTACCGAAATCCCCAAGCTTCATCTTCGACACCCTGGACTCTCAGCTGTACGTAGCTAGATCTCGTGAGGACTAAGCCCTAAACCTTCGGCGTCGAGGGGCGCTGGGGGTAAGGAAATCACAACAGTAACAATAATAATGATAAGGATGCCAATAGGAATAATTGCAATGAGAACAGCACAGAAGACTGCTGCTTTCTTATATCAATAGTAGCAATCGTCATAATCACCACAATAATAATGACAGTAATAGTAATGATAATGATAATAAGAGCAGCAAGAATAACATCCATCGTCATGTCATCATATTACCTAAACCCTAAACCCTAAGACTCGCCAAGGCACGTCCGAGTGTGAGTGCTGAAAACCTTTAGTCTTTTTTTCTACTGGTAAGAGACTGAGAGGAGGGCTCTGGAAGGGCGGACCAGGTGCAAAAGCAGCTCGAGGCTTGGCATCAGAGACACCACCAGCAGTTCCAGGAGATGGTCTTAGCGTTTAAAATTTAGGGCTTCAGAGTTGAGGGTTTAGGTTTAGGGCTTGAGAGTTTAGGGTTTAGAATTTAGGGCTTCAGGGTTTAGGGTTTTAGGGTTTAGGGCTTCAGAGTTCGGGGTTTATAGGGTTTAGGACTTCAGAGTTGAGGGTTTAGGGTTTAGGACTTCAGAGTTGAGGGTTAGAAGTTAGGACTTCTGAGTGTAGGGTTTAGGGTTCCTCAGGCTTTTGGGCTTAGGAGGCTTGACGTGCCTTCTGGATATGGACCCGTTCTACACGGTTTAGGAGTTGGAGTTTAGGGTTTAGGGTTTGGAGTTTAGGGTTTAGGGAGTTTACACGGACTCTTACTTGGGAGTCCCCCGGCCTACCTTCATCCCACCTTTGCAGCTCTTTGCAACTCCCTCTCC
The DNA here is from genome assembly GCA_905231915.1 of Symbiodinium necroappetens. Lineage (NCBI taxonomy): Eukaryota > Dinophyceae > Suessiales > Symbiodiniaceae > Symbiodinium > Symbiodinium necroappetens. Next base: position 14,688 of record CAJNJA010017775.1, read on the forward strand.
TTCACGAACTACTGGGCACTTGTTAGGGGATTTACTCTAAGCTACCATAACAAAGAAACCATATAATATAGTTTACGATAGATCCCCCACTATGGTAGCTTGAATATAAAATCCCTTAACAAAAACCCAGACCCTGGAATCAGCCCATGGGTTCCTTCGGTAAAATTCTTCGACGGCCGAACTAGGGCTTCAGGGCTTTAGGGTTTGGTCTTCAGGCTAAACCCTAAACCCTAAACCCTTTTAGGGTTTAGTCTTCAGGACCTCCTTTGTGCTGGTTGCAGTCCTTTTTTCCGTTGTGCTTTGGGAGCAGGTCTCTTGCCGTCCCAGGGTACAAGTCCTTACTAACCCCCAAACCCAGTTCCAGATATTGCTGCAGGTTATTATTGCTATCATCATTGTTAGAGAACTAGTGTTACTATTATTACTCTTATCATTATGATTAGGAGTATTATTGTTAAGGTTCCTATAGCACATAAACAGAGAGAGAGAGAGAGAGAGAGGCATGGCGCCTGCACGGATTCACGTTCTGGTTCTGTGATTTGCGTGTGGGGCCGTTCTGAACCTCAAACCCTTAACCTCAAATCCCTCAACCCCCAGACCCTATCCGAAATTCCAATCCCAAAAAATCCTTTCAAACCTCTCCGTGTTAGAAACCCCAAAACCCTTGGAACCCTAATCCCCGACGCCCTAAACCCCAATTAGCCTTACACCCTAAAACCCAAATTCCGAACCCCCCGGAGACCCCCGAAACTAAAAGACAAACCCTGACGCCCCTACACCCTCCTTAGCGCCACAGCTACTCTGGTTGTCGGCAGAGCCGCAGTATGATCCCTGCGGCTGAAGATTCGCACTTAGGAAATTCAGGGGTTGAAGTCGGTTTTACATCAGTCTCCAGGCCCAAAAAGTTCGTATGCAAAGGTAGCATATCAGTTCAGATTGACCTAACTTCCATGGCCAAGGCCATGGAGGCTTCAGGTTTACGGGTTGAGGGCTTTAGGTTTTTTCGGGTCTGTTGGTTTTAGGCTTTGGGATTTTTAGGGTGTAAGGCTTTAGGCTTTATGGCTTGGGACACTCTGACCCAGAACTCTGATAAAAACCCACAACCCCCGAACCCTAAAGCCCGATACGCGCAGGAGAAGGTGCTGCTGGCACTCTCTCAGATCCAATCCCGGCTCTGCCCTGAGACGCCTGGGTAACCTGGGTAACGGGGGCGATACTCAGCCGGTCGTCTTGGTCATAGTCTGGTTTAGAGCCTTCCCCAGACGTCAAAATTAATGTGGTTTAGTTTAGGGCGCCCCTGAACCCTAAACTCTAAACGCTAGTGGAACGCAGCGCAGGTTTTGAAGCAAGTGGAGAGCCTGAAATCCGAATTTCCAGGCCCAGCTGCACTGCGCAGTCCGTTGCGAATACAGATGATGACTTGCCGCTTCAGCCACGGACTCAGTTCGTTTTGCAACTTGGGACAGCAGCCGTTCTTGTAGACACCAGCAAGGAAATGTTTCAATGATGTAAGTTATAGTGTCATTGTAGAACTGTAAATGGCTAGTACCCAGACGCTTTCTTTTCAGAGCGTGGCAGTGGGTCCGACAATCGGTCGGTGCATCGATCGACCGACCGACCGACCTGTCATTGATTAGTATTATCTCTGTTTCTATTGCGAAGTTTTATCAGGTTTCTTTATTGTTATGAGTACTGTTGCTGTTATTAGTGTGATAACTAGTGAGTGCCGTTGATACTGTCATTATCATCATTTTCAAGTCAACATTATTATTAGACATTAAGCAAACAATTGTCTGTTGTTGCCCTGCTTATGCATATTATCCTTATCATCATTGTTGTTATTGCTGTGACTGTTACTTTTGTTGTTCTTAATGTTAGAGTGACAGTAGTAGTAGTAGTAGTAGTAGTAGTAGTAGTGGTAGTGGTAGTGGTAGTGGTAGTGGTAGTAGTAGTAGTAGTGTTAGTAGTAGTAGTCGTCGTAGTAGTAGGAGGAGGAGGATTCTTGTTTTATTGATAAATCAACCAACCAATCAATCAATCCATCAATCAAGCAGCCATACGGTTTTGCAAGCTTTTTTGGTAGGTGGACTGGGCTTACCACTTGAGAGGACCGGCTTATGGATGAACAGGCGAGATCCCATCCTTCTGCTAGTGGTAGGTGCTAGTCTTCTCACAGAGGGTGCAATAGAGGGGTCGGAATCATAAATAGTAACACCCACTTGTCTCGTCATCCCTGTATCAGGTATACTACAAGATTCCTCACGACCCATTCTAAGTGTTATGGCCTTGAACATACTGCAACGTACTCCCACACCTCGCGCCTCTAGCCATACTGCATAATCAGTGACCACCCATGAATTATGCTACTGTGATTGAGGTCCCTGTAATTATACAGCGGGATAGCCCGAAACCTTTGGGGCTCCTACAAGAAATGTGAGTGTTTTGCCTCCTCATCACTGGCTAGCCGGTTTGAGACTGGGTTGCTCTCTTTCTGACTTCAGTTCTGTTCCCATACACAGCTGAGCAGGTGGTGTTGCCACCTATAGGGTCAAAAGGTAAAGGGTTGCCCTTGTAACGGTGACCATGCTAAAATCTTGAACCATACAAGTCCTGCCAGCACTCCCTGGAAACCCTGGGAAACAACACTCTGCATCCGGGCCCAGGGCAAGCATCGAGCTTTGCCGAAGCACCTTGGAATCCCTCAAGATAACCTGCTTAAGCTTAAGCTTGGGGCTTCGGGCTTGTGACAATGCGCGACCTGCGATGCTTGGTTTAAGGTTCCTGAACCCTCAACCCAAAAGCAGTCTAGTCGTTTTGAGAGGCTTGTTGCTGGCATCCGTGCCTGCCTTGTGCGAGCGTGCCAGTCGAAACCCTAAACCCTAAGCCCTTAAAACTAGCCTTGAGACCTTAAGACCGATGGTTGGAGCTGTAAAGGCCCTGTGCCCAACGCCCTGGCTATGGGCAGCAAACTTCACCGCGCAGCGAGACGGTGCTAGACGAGAGTTTCGGAAAAGTTAGGGTCCCAAATATAGAGCCCAATTTGAGGACCCCACTTACAAGGCTTCTAAGCAATCAGCGGATCCAGCTCTAAACCCCCAGCATAACCATAAGGGTCCATGTACCCAAATAGTATATACTTTGGCCCCAAAGTACCTATATAGGGACTACATCAAGGCCAACGTATATACTATTTGGGCACATGGACCCTTAGGGGTTAATTTACGCGTATAAGTTTAGCTCTGGGTGCGTCTAGGCTTAGCTCATCTGCCTTGTGGTGGTTGACGTCCTAAGCCAAGTCTGTTTTTTTTTTTGGCTCCGGCGACCGAGTCTTCATGCGATGTTGCTATCCGAAGCCCAAGTTAAGCCATGCTAACCAAAGTCCATTCAAGAAAGTCTGCACACAAGCCGTTGACCTTCCACAAATACACCCAAGAACTTAAGCTCCCTCCTGGATCATCCGACAGCATTGGGACAATACAGAGAGAAGGGTAGCATGGCCCCTGCGCAAGGATGACCCCCCGCACATGGGAAAAAAAGTGTGAAAAAACAAAAAGCGGAACAACTACAAGGAACAGACCCTAGACGCCCAAGGTCGCTCTCTCATTGCTGGACGCCTTGCGCCTGCACAGTCTGCATCACATCCGCCAACCTCTGCGGCGACGATGCCCCCTCGTCGGAGATCCGCGACTGAGGACTGAAATTCTGAGCTCTTGCTAAGGATTTCATGCAAGTTACCATCACAAGGAAGCCATATTCTGTGCTGTAAGCGACAAGAACCCAGAATTCGGATGCATGTCCCCCCAAGCCTCCAAAGAGTGCAACTCCAACCCCACAGGCCCGAAACTTTTAAGCCCCTCACTCCAGCCCAGGCATGTACTGTAGGGTTTAGGGTTTGGGGTTTCAGGGTTTAGGGGGTTTAGGGGTGTAGGCTACACCGTTGGAGTCTCACGGCCGGAGCAGAGCTAAGCTCAAATAATGACTGCACTTCGGTAATAGTTCCCATTGTCGTCCCTCTATGCTGACCCATAGGCCCCCAAGTAGCTCCTTTTCGGGATTACCTTATCGGATTCTATATACAAAACATAAAAAGGAACTACTTAGGGGCCTATGGGTATAGTATACCTGTCCCCAGTCCCCAAAACCCCAACTCAGCTTCTTAAGGCTGCTACAGTAGCCTCACAGGAAGCACTGGGCGTGGGAGAACGACTCCCGTAGCAGCCCTTCCGGCTAACCCCCACAGGACCAGGTGGAAAAGCGTAGCTCTATCGCCGCTCGGACGTTTCAGTTTTGAGGCGGTGATTTAGGGGTCCTAAACCCTAAACCCTCTTCGCCCTAAACGCCCTAAGCCCTAAAACCCTAAACATGGGCAGTGATTCTGGCGGGCAGGCGGTAGCGAACAACTATGAACCTTGAGGCTTTTTGCTCTAACTTGCACAACTTCCTGCGCGAATTTCCTTAATTGCGGAAGACCGAATGAACTGCCTTAGCCATGGAGGCCCTGAAGTCGAATCTGTCCTCCTTTTGCAAACGAGACATATCTGAACATACCCTGCAATGCGCTCTCGTCCAAGCTAAGTAGGAGGGGCCAAAAAGCCCTAAACCCTAAAGGGTTAGCGAGAAAAAACCCTAAACCCTAAACCTAAACCCTAAACCCTAAACCCTGAACCCTAAACCCTAAACCCTAAACCTAAACCCTAAACCCTAAACCCTAAACCCTAAACCCTAAACCTAAACCGTAACACGAAGGCGGGGGAAGTCGCTCAGGGCCCAGCATTGCTATTGCTTTGGGGCTGCATCCTTGTCTGCACGCGTGTTCGACGCTGTATCTTAGAGGCTGAGTAGGTAACCTTTAACCTTTCGGGGCTTATATAATCCCACTATAATTCAAAAAGGTTAACCTTTTTTGGGCTAGGGGACTCAGCCCCTAAGGTATAGTAAACCCCAAAAAGTTGGAAACCGGAGTAAGGACGAATTGCTGGGACTCCCTACACATTGCTCTTAAGGACTGAGGCTAGTGGGTTTCCAACGTTTGTGCTTCTACTATAGGTAGGTGCCTGCCAGGTTTCGGAGTTTAGAGCGGCTACGAACCCAGAATCGAAGCCAACTGTTTAGGTTTCAGGGTTAATGTTTTTGGGTTTAGGGTTTAGAGTTTAGGGTGGGGCTTCTTGCCAAAGTCTGAATCTTCAGACGTATACTTTTACCTGCACATCTCAGGCCCAGCGGTTCCGGAGCTCGAAGTTAGACTCAACGCCTTCAGGGATGTGGCGGAACTAATCGCCCTCCCGGCCGTGTCAATCCGGAGCTACACAGTCTTAAAGCGCAACAAGCACAAATTCAAACAAGTAGTTCTCTATTTCGGGCCCGTTTTTAGGTGCCCAATATAGTACGGCACACGTATAAAAAGCACCCCTAAGAGGGACCCTAACTAAGAGAACTGCCCACATGATGGGCCCTGAAAACAATGGAATCCTGATAGCCCGACGCCGCAAGCACACATCCTGCAACGAAGCTTTCAACTTTTAGGGTTTAGGGTTTAGGGTTTAGGGACTCCTCCCTCTAAAAACCCGTAGAAACCCCAATTCACCAACGTTTGAACCCTGTATCGAATGAAACGCAGAGACACTTACCAAGCAACAACTCTCCTTAAAGCAGAACCCGATCGAGCCGATATGATAAAGCCTACCCAAACATCCTGCAACAACCCTGAACCCTAAACCCTCTAAAACCCAGGTGTTATGGCTTCTAGCTTAGGAATAGTAACACATCGGGCCCAAAACAAAATCTAGAAAGCTGCAGGGGTTGTGCCTGTTCCTGCAAGCCCAAACCCCAGCACAGGGGCCATTGAAATCAGCTTTTGTATGTTTTTTGGCCTTTGAGGTTTCAAGGCTGTTGTATGGGCTCAATTTATTATGCTATTTGGACTACGGTGCTGGGGTTTGGCCAAGTGTAAGGCTCTTTTCGGTCCATCGGTCCTGATTACTCAGACCCTCTTTTGAGCAAACTAGCGCTGAGGGCTGTATCTAGGCTTTCAGGTGTGGAGTTAATTTTCTGTCTTTGGGGTTTAGATTTCTGTAGGAGTTTACAGGCTAGTTTCTGCATTTTGTAGCACCCTTACATCCCCGAATTCGGCTTCCGATCACAGGCTTCAGTCTCGCAGCCTGCACTTGCAGGAAGGACCCGCAGCAGGCAGCTCGGCTGTGGACTTCTGTTCAAATGCTAATGCTAGTGGATATTTGAGGGTTAGGATTGCAGATTGCAGAACACAATTCCAGGTTAGCATTTCGGACAAGGAAACCCATGATGACAGCTCGGCACAGGACGATAGAAAGAGGGGTGTACATGATTGGAATGGGGTGAGTCTCCGCTATTTTCTGACGAAATTCCCAAGCCAAGTGCACACTCTAAACCCTCAGCTGGGCGGGTGGGAAAAAACGCTGGCTGGTGTCGTTCAGCTTCTCCCGCGATTGCTTCAAGAGGCAGCCAAAGTAGTATATACGTTCACGAGCCTGCAGCCCCAGGTGTCGAACTATCTAGGCCTTCTCATGAGCACTCCGGCGCCGGAATATCAGTATTCTAACTCGCGGGTTTAGGGTTTACCGGGCTGCTGGACAACGAGGCCTGCTGCAAAAGGGTGAGCACTCCCGAATGTAGGTATTCTGAATGGGGTGATGCTTAGTCATAACTCGACCAACGTTCTGAGCATTGCATGCTCAAAAGACTGAAAAGGAAAGGGTTTATTCCCGCCCCCTTTAGCTCAGAATCCCCCACCACAATTGAAGCAGATGGTATCTGGAGGAACAGCGCAACGCGCCTTCAGCCAGACGGCGGACTGCAATGGGATTTGATGCATGTTCAAAAGGTCAATTTCGGGAGAAGGAGCACTTCAGAGTTGTTGCCCTATTTAATGCCGAAGGGGATCTGGCACCGAAAGCAAGCCGTGAACAGATGATGCTTCCGGTGGTTTCAGTGGGCAGGCTTCTGAGCTAGGTTCATATTTTTGGAGTATATTCATGCAGCATGGATGACACTTTCCTCCCCATCCGAGCAGCCGTTAAGCCCAAGCTTGTTGCATCCCGTCTCTCTCCTTTTCTTGGGCCGGCCTCGGCACTACAAGCTTCATATACCCTAATCTTCTGCCGAGTTTCCTGAAAACCGACATGTAGCCTGTCACCGCAAGCATTCTTCTGTTTTTCCCTGGCGGCCCGGTTCGCCCACAACCCAAATTCCCTCGGAGGAGGAGTCCGGCAGCAGGGGTCGCGCTCGAGTGCCGCTTCGGGTAGGTCTCGTTCTCCAACTTCCCTGCCTCCAGAGCTACCTGGAGTGACCCAAGACGATGTGCAGGCTCTCAGAGGAAACAGGGGATTCTAATGTACATTTCAGCGAGTAGACAAAGGACACCGAAGAAGGAGCCCCTGTCTTCAACAAGCTCCCCTACCAACGATCTTCCGAGAACGATTCTTTCGACGGTTGGCGGTGCCCGCACTCGCGTGACCAAGGGGCCGGAATAAATTGCAGGGGGTTCTGAGGCATATCATAATCGAATTGACATATTCCATAAGGACTACAAGGCACACCAGTACTACGGATTCCGACCTTCCTGTTCCTTCTAGCCAAGCTATACCTCTTCCTTCTTATCCCAGCATTTGTCCCATGAACTATTGTTGGCTAGGATCACTTGTGTAACATGGTGAGGGCAGCCAGACTCCGCTTGAGCATCGGAGGTACGGTTGATGATATAAATCCTGCATTACCCAGAATGAGGAATAGACCATAATTCCCATAGTTTAGGGTCCTCAAGGTCATGCAGGATTTACACCATCAACAGTAGCATGAAGTTTTTGGGGTCTAGGATTTTGCTTGAAGTGTTTAGAATCTGGGGTGTATATTCGGGTTCGGGCTTTAAGGTCATGCCTTTATGGTTCCGGGTTTGTTCGTGCATGCAAGCCTGCAGCAAAAAGCGCTTGTTGTTTGCTTTAATTCCACAATGCCGTCCCCTGATACTCGAGCCCCGTCTATTAATAATGCATGCTACGAATAGGACCCGTAAGCAAAGAGTATCCAGTACTCATGGTTGTACACCAATCGTTGCAAAATGCCTCTGATGAAACAAGCTTGCCTGCCCCCTTGTCAGTTGCGAGTGAGGGTAATCTGAAGGATATGTTTGTTTCTAGGTATTCAGAGTACCCACAATTTAAACAAATGCTGCTGCAGCTTTTCGAGTATCCCGGACCTCGAAGTGGATCCGATAAACCCCTAAGCCCTACAAGCCTAAAAAAATCCCCCAGAAGTGCCCTTACCTGGTTTGTAACTCCTTTTCCTGACGGTGTCGGTTTATGGTTTCGGGTCCAGGGTGTCCTCAAATTCTGTTGAAGGCAGGGCCAAGTGATCGCAGCGTCGACGGCCGCCGAAAGTCTCGAATTCCCACAGACAGGCGGGACACCCAAGAATAAGCGGGATCCTCGAGCTGGATTTATCTTTCAGGTGCTGTTAGGGGTTTTAACAGGGCTTTATCGATGTTTTCGAATACGGGGTTATATGACACTCATACCGAGTTGGGATTTCTTGTCTATTGTTGCGTTTCACCTTCCCTTGTGTAGTTAATGTAGTTCCATTGTTGGGCTCTGCACCGGGCAACTCATCGATGCTCCGAAGCTCGTGAGACTGGGGAGTGTAGGTGGTAGAAAGTTGAAATCAGAGTTTGTTTGTCTTCTTTGGGGGTAATCAGCAGTAGCTGTTGCTCTCTTATACATGCACGCACAGCCTTGGCTGCACTGTCGGAGCTGTGGCTTAGATGCGACGGAGCGTGAGACCAGTCGAACACGAGGAAGGATAGGAGCGCCTGGAACAGAAGTCTAAGTAGATAAAACGGGAAAGAGCAGCTTCTCCGATTTTGGAAAGGCTGGTTCAAGCCGGTTCAGTCACCAAAGTAATAAAAAAAAACAAGCGATCCACCCTGAACCATAATCCATTCCCTCGACTATTAAATGGGTGGCCCCCCCCCTCCCCCAATAAAAACTCGGAAATTGGTTTTATTATTAGTAGGGGATATTTTTTTTATCTCTACTGTCACTTTTGCTCCGGCTCCTGCTGCATCACTCTTGCTGTCGCTCCTGCACTTGCCTTTGCCCTTGCTATTACTTCTTTTCTTTCTCTTGCTCTTGCGCTTGCTATTGCTCTTGCTCTTACTCCTACACTTGCTTTTGCTCTTGCTCCTGCTCTTGCTCTTACTCCTGCTGTTGCTCCGGGCCCCCTAATGCAAATAAGTGTTTGACCCCACCCAAAGCATGTTCGTTAGTAGGGGTGTTTAAGAAAGGGGGAAGGGGTTAAGCTCGAACAAGACCCTAAACCCTATGGCAGGATGTCCAATATGCAGGCCATCGACAGGCTGTCACATGCATCTGGGCAGCCACAAGTGGGGCGAACCCAATTGGCAAAAGCATGCTGTTGGTCTTTCAAGTTCAGGATAAGTTTTCCAAAGGTGTGCTGGGTAAAACTCTTATAAAGCTCTATCACGCCCTGGAATCCCTAAAAATCCACCGCAACACTGCATGGTTGGCCTCGCGGGTTTCAGGGCTTGGATGAGGGGGCCCTCCCCTGCGATGTCACGCTGCGCAGGCGCCACCTGATGTTGCCGTAGTTTCAATCTCGAATTGATGTCTGCTAGAGTTGCAAGGGGCCAGTGACCACCACCAGCAGCACCCCAGCACCAGCAGCAGCAGCATCATATGCTAAAGGTGAAGCCGCATACCTCGAGCTTGAAAAGCCTGTAGCCTCGATCTCAAATCGAAGGTTTGCATCCTCAACACACAGTCCGTCAACCGCGTGGAGGCCCGCTTGCTGTCGCAATGAGAACGTGAAGTGTTCGAAATTTGCTTCCGCCATGAACGCTCTGCCAGCCTCTCTTTCGGCCTTGGGCACAAGCCCCGAGTCTATAGGATTCCAGTCCTGCCGCCGTTCACCCTACCAGCATCTCCTGCAGTTGGCATTGCACTAGGATTGCAACGACTATGGTTGCCGGATTTAGTTATAAGCACTGCTCAAAACCCTAAACCCTAATACTAAACCCTCCCAAAAAACCGTTCACTACTCAGAATGTAAGGTGTAGGGATTGTGTTTGTTTGTTTGTTTGGAAGCCCCTTGAGGTAAAACTCGGTCTTCCCACCCGGGCCTGGCGAAGCGAATCTACGATGGTTCTGCTTGGGGGGGAGTTGTGGGGACCCACAGCCATATCCAGATCTCTCGGAATCTAGAATGTTTGACGTTCCTTTCAAGACCCTTTACTACCGTCTCTTTTGGCAATGCAGCTTTTACGTTTCAGGGTACGTAACGCCCTCCACCCCCCTACTGCTTAGGTTCGGTGCTAGGGTCCCCTGACTTGCGACTCCCAGATGTTCTGAACGAGAGTTACCATCCTAAACCCTAAACCCTCAACCCTACAACCCTAAACCTTCATCAAATCGTCGTACCAGAACTCCTCGCCAAGGCATGTCCGAGTGTGAGTGCTGAAACCTTCATCAAATGGGTTGTCTCGGAGCTATGATGCTTACAGGATCTGGGACTTGGTTAGGAGGGCTATGATTAAGCAGGTCAGCCATCAAAACTGACTACAGACCATAAGCATCTATAGTTGTAACCCCAATGAAGGTGCAAGTACATCTACGTCTACATGTAATTAACCTTCACGCACAAGCTTAAACCGCATACAACCTTGCACAAGGGAAGTACCCTGAACGCTAAGCCTGAAACTTTCGACCTTGTTCTGCCATGAACGGTAAACCCGAAACCCCTTAAGGCGGATAAAGCAAAGCGCAGAAGTGGTGCAAGGCAGAGGCACTCGAGGACGAACTCGGTTGTCGGTTGATCCTCGCCATGGGTCGAGCCTCTTTGGCCTTGCGTTTATGGAAATGGGGTTGGGGTTTAGGGTTGAATCTCTTTTAAAGGGATTGCTTAGAGCACGGATCGAGCCTCTTTGACCTTATACCTCGATTTTTCTAGCTTTGCAGCCTGGTGTCAACAATCATGATCATTGTTACTGCCGTCGTGGCCTTTGACCTTGTTCCTGACATTCATTCGTTCATGTCTGTGCATGTTCAGTAAGCCGCCTCGGTGGTTTAGGGTTTAGTTTTGGGGGTTTAGGGACTTAGGGTNNAGGGTTTAGGGTTGAGGGTTTCTACAGCCTGCCCCTTTCAACACTGAGCTCCTGCACGAGAACCCTTTGCCCGAGCCTTTCTTTTACAAATAACAGTAGCAACAGAAGGCGGGGACCGACGCACTGGCAAATGAATCAAGTTTGTCAAGTTCCCGGCCAACCACAAATCGCAAACCCTAAGCGGTTTAGCCAGTTAACCGTATATAAACGCGAGGTGATTTCTGTGTAGTGTGGCTAGATGCCTCTAACCCCCCCCCCCCCCCG